>CM062811.1:595495888-595755888 GCA_031772625.1 Pinus tabuliformis | reverse complement strand
AACACAAGAGGGAAGAGAGAGAGAAGCAGGGGAGAGGGAGAGAAGGGTAAGAGAGAGAGAGAGAGAAAGAGAGAGAGAGGGAGAGGAGGAGGGAGGGATAGATAGATATATTTGAGAAAGAGAGTGGTAAATAATGTATGGTAAATAAATAAAAATAGAAATAAACTAGAGGTATGGTAAATAATTTTTTATTTTTATTTTTTTAATTCTTTATTTTATTTTTTATATTTACTGCATAGGTATGGTAAATAAATAAAAATATAAATAAACTAGAGGTATAGTAAATAAATAAAACCTCCTTTTATATTTATTCCATAAACCTCTTTATATTTACAAAAAACAAAAAATATGTTGTATTTAGGTGAATCCTATGGGCCAACTACCATGGGACAAATAATTAATAATATGAATGGGCCAAATACCATATTTATAAAAGAGGTATGGTAAATAAATAAATATAAAGGAGGTATAAAGAGGTATGATAAACAAATAAAAATGTATTAAATAGGATTAGAAAACAATTTAGATACCAATCCTATGATCCAAATACCATGGTAAATAAAAGATATATGATAAATAGATAAAAATATAAATAAACCAGAGGTATGGTGAATAAATAAAACCTCTTTTTATATTTACTCCATAAACCTCTTTATACTTACTAGCACTCAAAAAATATGTTTTATTTAGGTGAAACCTATGGGCCAAATACCATGGGGAAAATTATTATTAATACCATGAAAAAAAACATTATTAACCCTAATAAAAGATTATTATAATATTCATATTATTAAATTTAATTGGATTAATACAATATTAAATTTTTTATATTATCATATATATTAATATATTATGATATATATTAACTCTAGATATATATGGGAGGGAAGAACAAAGACACATAGTGATAGAGGATGAGAGATAGGGGGAGTGACAAAGGAGAAATGGAGATAAACTTAAGGATAGGGGAGAGGAGGAATGAAGAGAGAGAGGGAGATGAGTGTGAGAGGTAGAGAAGGGTAAGAGACGGAGAGGGAGACACAAATATGGAGGGGGAGAGAGGGAGGGAGATAGTGATAGGATTAGAGGGAAGAGAGAGAGATAGAGAGAGAGAGATGGGGGAAGAGAGAGGAAGGCGGGAGAGAGAGGACTTTCAAGAGAGGAGGAGAGAGGGAAGGAAGAAGAAAGACATAGAGAGTGAGAAGTGGAGATAGAGGGAGTTGAAAGGGAAAGATGGAGAGAGAGAGTGTGTGTGTATGTTTAGGGGTGAGATAAAGAGACAAAGAAAGAGAGATAGAGATAAGGGGGGGAGATAAGGAGAGAGAAGGAGAGAGGGAGGGATATAGTAACATAATTGGAGAGAGAGAGGGAGAGAGAGTGACGGGGGAAGAGAGAGGATATGAGGGAAGAGAGAGAGAGAGGCTTGGAGGGGGAGAGAGAGAGAGGATTGGAGGGAAGAAAGAGAGGGAGAGGAATAATGGGAGACAAGACTTGAGAGAGAGGAGGAGAGTGATGGGGGAAGAGAGAGGATTGGAGGAGAGAGAGAGAGAGAGAGAGAGAGAGAGAGAGAGAGAGAGAGAGAGAGATGGGGGAAGAGAGAGGGAGGTAGGAGAGAAAGGCAGAGAGAGGAAGTACGAGAGAGCGTACTTGAGAGAGAGTAGGAGAGAGGGAGGGAAGAAGAAATACATAGAGAGTGAGAAGTGGAGAGAGAGTTGGAGTGACAAGGGAGAGATGGAGAGAGAGTGTGTATGTTTGGGGGTGATATAAATAGACAAAGAAGGAGAGACAGAGAGAATGGGGGAGAGAAGGAGAGAGGAGAGAGACAGAGGGAAGGATATAGTAACAAAGTTGAAGGGTGAAGAGATAAAGAGAGATATAGAGAGAGAGGATGTGAGGGAGTGGAGAGAGGGAGGTAAAGAAAGATGGAGTTGGAGGGGGAGAAAGGGAGGTAAATAAAGATGGAGTTGGAGGGGGAGAGAGGGAAGTAATAATAAATAATTAGAGATAAAAAGTGTGGAGAGAGAGAGAGAGAGAGAGAGAGAGAGAGAGAGTGATAAGGAAGATGGAGAGAGAGGGAAAGAGAACAACAAGAGGGAAGAGAGAGAGAAGCGAGGGAGAGGGAGAGAGAGAGAGAGAGAGAGAGAGAGAGAGAGAGAGAGAGAGAGGGAGAGGAGGAGGGAGGGATAGATAGATATATTTGAGAAAGAGAGTGTATGTTTTGGGGCTGATACAGAGGGACAAAGGGAGATATAGATATAGATGGAAAGTGAAGAGAGGGAAGAAGAGAGAGATGGAGAGAGAGAGAGAGGGACAAAGAGATTGATAGATATGGAGTGAAAGAACACGTGTATTTGGGGGGTTGAGATAGAGAAACAAAGAAGGAGAGATGGAGGGAGATATAGATATAGATGGAGGGGGGGAGAGGGAATAATATTTATTGCACTAAATGCATTCATTTAAGTTTATATGGTGATTTCTATTCCTATTTCATTGCTTGCACTAGATGCATTGATTTTAGTGTAGATGTTGATTTCTAATGATATTTGATTGCTTGCACTAGATGCATTGATTTCAATGTATATGATTTCTAATCCTATTTGATTGCTTTCACTAAATTCATTGATTTCCTTGTAGATGGTGATTTGTAATCCTATTTGTTTGCTTGCACTCGTTGCATTGATTTCAATGTAGATATTGATTTCTAATAATGTTTGATTACTTGCAATAGATGCATTGATTTCAACGTAGATTATTTCTAACCATATTTTTTTGCTTGCACTAAATGCATTGATTTCAGTGTAGATGGTGATTTCTAATCCTATTTGATTGGTTTCACTAGATGCATTGATTTTAGTGTAGATGTTCGTTTATAATCCTATTTTCTTACTTGCACTAGATTCATTGATTTCGGTGTAAATGTTGGTTTATAAACCTATTTGCTTACTTGCACTCGATTCATTTATTTGAGTGTAAATGTTGGTTTCTAATCATATTTGATTTCTTGCATTAGATGTATTGATTTCAGTGTAAATGTTGTTTTCTAATATTATTTGATTTCTTCCATTAGATGCATTAAATTCAGTGTAGATGTTGATTTTTGATTTGATGTAATTGGATGTATGATGGTGCATTAATTTTGAAGTGATTGGATTAATATTGTGATTGATATCAGTGTAAGAATAAAAAATTATTGACAATGTACACTGATTTTTGTGTTACAGTAATGCAACCTATTAATATAGAGAGAAAGAGAGACAAGGTATGATGTTTACTACAATATTTCGAGCTAAAGATTTAAATGGTTTACGGCTTAATCTGTCCTTTTCATATAATCGATATGAAAATACGACAAAACTAACAAGGGTGACAATAAGAACAGTGGAAGAAAATAGTTTGAGATTAATCACAATGAATACTGTTTGTAATTTACGATATTTTTATTATTCACATTTTCTATCATTCAACACTATTACATTTTCACTTTATATTCAAAATCTTTATTTCATCATTTTTCATAATTAAAGTTATTCAAAATATTTATCACTCAACAAATTGAGGTAACTAAGCGAATTTAAAATTAAAATGACTATATTAATCTGAGACATATTTAGTATATTTAAAATTATTATATTAATATCAGATGATTTTACATATTTTTGATAAAATTAATCATATGTTTGTTAGATTTTCTTTGGCTGCACACGACTGAAACCAGCCTAGATCCATCTTAACTCTGGATCTATCAAGTGCCAAGAGGGATCAAATCTCTCGTGTTGCAAACCTTTCATCAATTTTTTCACTCAAGAAAGATATTTTCACCTCGAGATATTTGATCCCTCTCGGCGCTTGATAGATCCAGAGTTAAGATGGATCTAGGCTGGTATACAACCAACTCCTACACCATCATAGGATTTTGATCCATCAAAATATAATGTCCAAAACTAAATTTATCTAATGGTTTATCTACAAGATTTATACATCTGGAAGAATAAGTATGAGGAAAGTTCTCAATATGGGAAGGAATAAAGTTTTCCAGAAAAGGAGACCTTTGTGCGTTAAATTTCCCTAAAAACGAATCAGCAGAATAATTTCCAATGATATTATTGTTGAAAGCTATCGGCTCATTCTCACCTTCAAATTCAGTCATTGTATGCTTTAAATGTTTTTCTTGGTCAATTCTAATTTAATTTGGCTTTCCATTGTAAGGGAGCCACATGTGAGACTAGTCTGTTGCAAAATAGACGTGAAGCTTTTCAGAATAATCTCTGCTCAGAATTAAACCGTAGAACTCGGGTATATCATAAACTAATATGTTAATTACTTGACAGACTTTGAGATTAGAAGAGATTCTGATGGTGACTGTGTTCATTTCTCCTAATACCTCAACTTTCATCCTATCAAGTTGTACAATATGAACAACAGACTTTTGGGGTGAAACGTTTAATTTAGAACAAACTGTTCTCAACATTATGTTTGAAGAGCCCTTTAATCTATCAAGCAATTGTGCAATTTTTTATTGAAGATTTCATAAGTTAAGAGGAAAGGGGGATTATGCGAATTAGATCTGTCACCAATTAAGATAGCATCAGTAGGATCGACCTTATTTTATGAATCATTAGGGGGTTTACCCATTCCTTTGGCAGCTTGGGATACAACAACAACAGGAAGAGGAAAAACATGAATTGCATTCAATTCTTTCAATAATAATTTATGTTGATGTTTAACCCTATTGAGCTCATGAAGAGAGATATTGGCTTTGGTCTTCTTCATGTCCTCCATTATGTTATATTCCATGGTATCTATAACTACCAGGGTTTTGAATGAAGATGGAGGATTTGATGAGGATGGAGTTGGTTGAGGAGTTTTTGGAGAAGAATTTTTACTCACCACCTTTTCCTTGGCAGCAAGGGTTGAGGTCTTTTGCTTTTGATTTGATTATGTTAAATCAGTAGGGCCTTTACTCCTGGTGCTAACAGGTAGAGCTTCTTTCCCTTCTTCATTATCGGAAACAGGAAGGATGAAATCCCACATTCCATGTACTTCAACCAATTCTTCATCTTCAGTCTCTTCATTAGTAATTTCATTTTATTATTCTTCTTCTTCTAAGTCAGATTCAACATTGGATATTGTATTTGGTGGTTGAGTATTAGAAGTCTAATTCATCTTGAAAGATCTGAAAGGTTTCCTAGAAGAGGATTCAATTAATTGTTTCTTAATTTCTACCATTTCATTTGACATGGTTTTCAGGATTTTTTGCAGACCTTCGAGATCAAAAGGATCTTTAGGTTTTTTTTTTCTTTGGTTCATATTTAAATTCACTTTTCTATCTTCTTGAGTTGTTTTTTTTTCTAATGCAACTATTCTCTTTTCTACATATATGGCTTCCTTCATATTTTCTACCAGAGTAACCTTATTAGCTCTATCTACAAAAATTGCTATATTCGAAGGAAGAGAAGAAATATAAAACTTGATTTGGACATCAACAACAGGGCTTGATGTGGTTGGAAGTTTGTTTATCAATTTATTGAATCTAGAATTGAAGTCTTTTATATTTTCACCTGATTTAGCTTTTAATTTAGAAAGATCATTGATAAGAGATGCAATTATACGATCATCACCAAATTTGGGTAGAAATTTCTCTTCAAACTTGTCCTAATTAGTGATAGATCCTAGTGGTAATGAAAAATACCATGAACCTGATGATCCTTGGACAGTGTAGGTAAATAATCTTATTGCAGAATCTTCTTCAGCTACTCCATTAAGATGGATAGCTAGCATATAATTATGGATATGTTCCTTAGCAAGAAATCCATCATCAAGATTGAATTTTGATAACCATCTTTCAGGATTCTTAGGTAGATCATGAAGGGGTGCTTCCATTTGGACAGCCCCAAGACGGGGCCATGGTTTGGCTGGTTGTTTTCCTGCCATTATTGGAGTTTGAGTGGGAGAAGAGGGAGGTTGTGTGCTTGAGTTGGATGAACTAGAACCAATACCTTAAGAAGAAGGGATATTAAGAGGAATTAATGGAGGGAATGAAGGTGTTTGTGGAGGGGAATTTGGTTAAACCTCGCTAGTTGATGTCTGTGACTCAGATTTCTTACTTTTCATTTGTAAAGTAGGAAGAGGAAATTCAAATGGAGGAACTCCAAGCTTCTCACTTTGAGAATGAGTTAGAATTCGAGTGGGTTGTAAAACAAAAGTGATACTCCCTTCAGATGCTTTAGATGGGACAAGATTTTCTATTGAAATAGAAATTTCCTCTAATTTATTTATTAAAGTCTGAACCTTAGGTGATTCGTGATTATAATCTGAAGAAGGTACTTTAGGAATAGTACTAGGAGATTTTGGGAGTGACTGCTCAACTTCTGATCTAGAAATAAGATTTTTAGATGAGGATTGAGAAGTTGGAGGTGATCTTGATGGGGAGTGACTCTTGGAATGGATAGTTAATTTAGATTAAGTTATTTTTGCGATTCATAGTCTTTTCCCTCCTTCTAGCGCCAAAATGTTGAAGCCTCGAAAATTGCTGCAACAACATGGGGGATAACCACCTGGCCGGGGACTTGAATACTGTCCCTTTTCAGTTTGAATTAGTGTCTCTGACTCTATATAATGGGACCAGTTTCCCATTCAAAATGTGATGGGATGGATAGGGTTTTTGATTGATAAAAATAAGCGATAGATGGGGTGTATTTCAATTAAAACACACACACACACACACACACAGATATATATATATATATATATATATATATATATAGATATTACCCAATAATTTTTACTTATATTTGAAGTAATTATTTTGATTAAATAGTTAATAAAAATAATTTAAAAAGCATATATCGCATCAAATATCGTTTGACCAATTTCTCATCAATGTATTAAAAAATAAAATTCCTAGTATGTTCAAAAGTGAATGGATACAACACTGTATGGAAAGAGATACATATGATGTAAAGTATATAGAAATGGTTGTTAATTCATGAACAAGTAAATACTCAAAGATAAAAGTATCTGATGCATATCAGTCTGCTCATAAAATAAGTAGCTCCAGTCCAGTCTGTCTTATTAAGAGGGTTTGCAAAAGTACAAAAGTGCAAGCTTCTGTAAGCCTTCTCCAACAAAATTTCAGGACTTTGATCCAAGGATTCTAATAAGAGAAACTTTAAAGTACACAAGTGAAAGTTAGTAAAGAGTTTCTTTATAAAATTCCGGACCCTTTCTTAAAAGACATGAAAGGGTTTTTATAATAAAATATAAGTACAAAAATAGGCAATGCATGAAGTTCTAAGGAGGTTTAAACAACCCTCCTAGAAATAAGTGACAAAATTACATAAAAGATAAATTATGGAAATGACTAGTTCTAGCATGCAGTGGTGTCTACTCTTTCATTTGTTGTTTGAGATGATATATATCCAACATCATCTTGAGTTCAGAAGGTTGTTTCATCCTTGTATGCATTTGGCTGGTATACACTACATCTAAGAGGGAAGACAACATCTGCATGGCTGAGTCAACAAGACAACGTAGTACTACCCACTGATTGTGTGGCTTTACCAGATACCTCCAATACACTTCCCAGTCTAGTTTTGTAACCTTATTGATCACTTTTGCTTTCGCTGTAGAAGTTTCCTACCATTTTTCTTCTAAGTCTCTGATACTGGGAATACCCTGAGGTGGTCATTCTTGTATCAGGTTGGGATTATGTAAATTGTCATTGATGGTCTTAATGATCTTTCTTGCATCATCAACTTCTCTTGCGAATACCCTTTCTCCCTGTTTAATTTGTATATCTCATTTAGTGAAAATGATATCTTTGTGCGTCTATTCTATCCTCGGTAGATCTGCTATCCTTCCTTCTCGGCTATCCTGCCATGTAATGTATCCTGAGATTTTCTCATCAATCTTGTTGAAAGTGACCCTCATATAAGATACTCGATTCCTCAGTGAATCAATTTTCTTGCACATCGGATAGATGACTGATAGACTCTGAAAAAATGTTTTCTGTTGCATAGATAACAAAGAATTCAGTTCAAGTGCTTCTTTGACAAACTCCTCGACTTTAGGATTTTATTTCAATTGTTCTACAGAAAATCGTAGTTGTTGTATTTGAGCATCTTTGGCACTTATCTGTTCTTGAAACAAGAGCTTTAACTAATCAAATATCTATTTTAGTTGTGCCATGTGTGCCTTCATCTGATGGTCTATATTATGCTTTTATTCAGCCAACTGTTGTTCCAACTACTATATTCTCTCATCTTTGTCCTTTATCAATTGTTTGACCTCTGATGCCTTATCAATAGTAGAAGATGCATAGGAACTTGCAAACTGTGATAGTTTGGTCAAGTTATCTAAAGGATCCATAGGACTATCCTTCCAAAAAACATCCATTGGCTCATTTTTAGGACTTATCATTGAGGACTGATCTATTTTTGTTTTCTTCCTCTGTCGCTTTACTACAACCCGATGTTTTGGACTGTAAAAGACATCAAGAGGAGGAATATCCTCTAGTTTGAGAACAATTTTGGTTGAGGGGAAGGCCGAGATGATTTCAATTTCTTCTGTAGAAATAGTCTTGTTAGTAGCTCTGTCAGTAAGCGAGCTCTGTCCAGTATTTTGGGGTGTGTTGAATATGTTTTTTGTTTCAACATTTTCCTCCCCTTGTTGTCCTTTGAGTTTTCAGTCAAACTATTGCCACACCTCATCCAATTGGTTTTTTAAGGGGTTCTCCTTTGTTTCTTTTTTAGTGGAAATATCTTCCACTTCTTTCTCTGTTGAGGTCTTTCTAGTTTCCCTTTCAGTGTCCTTTACATGACTCTTATCGGGGCTTTTCTGTGAACTTTTCTGTGAGTCATGCTTTGAACTTGATTATGAATTCTGGCCCGATCTCTATTATGATGTTTGTTCAAACCCCTATTCTGATTTTTCTTCTGAGTTATGATCAGAATTATGTTTTGAGGCTTTCTCTGAATCATGCTATGAGTCATGCTCTGAGCCCTTTTCTGAACTCTGGCTTGAAATGTTTTCTATTTCAGTATTTGGCTTAGGTATTTCGAGTAGGTCCAAACAGACCTTCAGTAACCCCTTCTTCCTGTATTGGTGGAAACAGGCCAAATCTGGTGGATTGAGTCTCAAAGTAGCCAGATGTTGGACATATGAGAAGCACTCGGCTGACTCAAATAAATCATCAAAGTCATCCTCTCCATGGATGAACTGCCTTATTTTAATCAATGCAGTGAAGTTCTGTCATACTACTTGCCGGAACTGTAGTGAGCTTAAAACATAATATGTGGTCGATTTCAAGCATAACATGCTTGAAATCGTGCAACACATAAACACCACATTGGAGGGGAAAAGAAGGCCAAAGGGATTTCTTGTATTCTTTCAAGGTTTTGGTTCTAGGATTTCTTGTATTCTTTCAAAAGAAGAAGCCTCACAAGAAGTGGTATCATTTGTTGTTGCTTTTGTTTGAATTATTTTTGGACCCTCCTTTTCCAACAGATTGTACATAACTTCCCATGAGGAGGTCTCGCTAATAATGGTGAATTTGGTGTATGAAAATAATGGAAGAATTTCAGTGACATCATATGTAGAGGATTGAGAAGCCTCACTATACTTCTTTCCCTTCTTAGATTTAGTCATTTTTCCACACAATTTACTTTCGGGAGAAATCCTGCAATACAGAGTATATAGAGTAAATGAAGATCAAATAGGAGTTAAACATAAATGCATGCGAACACATAAAGCTTTTGAAATGAACGAAAGAGAGATTTTAATGAAAATCAATCTAAATAGGACACCAAATATCCTTGTGCCCTGTAACCATTAATACTATTAGAACCCTAATTGAAATCATGGCTTTACATGTTTTTTTATTAGTCATTCATATATCGCATCGCAAGATTTGCTTGGATAGTGAAATAGGTTCATTCTTTAAGTGTTGAGCCGATATGCGATAGCGGTATCACCGTATCGGTGTATTAAGCATGGGAGATTTGCGATTGCGATAATCACATTACCACAATATCACAATCAGTGATGTTGAGATAGCGAAGAATGTGTTAGAGCCTAGATTTACCTCAGGCTGAAAAGGTAAGATTCTAGGTCCACATCAAACCACGCTTAACCTCGTAGCTAGCCCTACGAGGACAGGATAAGGCTCTCTCCGGGTCATTCTCAGCAAAATATAATCGATAGGGCTTGAGATGACTAAAATACAAACTAATTTTAGGCTATGTATGAAGTGCAAGGATTTGATTTGATTTTTTGTGGGTTTTTTGTTGGAAAAAGGGAAAGGAAAATTTGGGTCCAGGGATGAGGCCAAATTTTTGCAGAGTTCTGGTTGGGGCAAGGTAGGCAGTAGTTTTGATGCTTTAGATTCAATGAATAGATATAAAAGACCACTGAGGAGCTGAAGAGGGCAAGAGGGTACCAAGAATCCTCTTCAAACTGAAGAAAACATTGAAAACTAAACAAAACTAACAGGTAGAGCACAACAAGCTAATGAATTCTACCTTTTGTCATTCAATTTGTTTAATTTCAAAAGCAAAGAGAAGTGAAATGGCATACATAAAACATCAATGAACTTACGATTACATGAAGAAACACACCATCAAAACACAGAGCCACAAGGATCCCAACAAGTGCTGCAAAACCCTGGTCTTTCCTTTGCCAAAAATGCAGAAATCAGATGTACAATGGAATGCCAAGAAATCCCAAGTGTCCAACCATGAAAATGACTTAGAAATTACATGATATAGACAACTTACAAGCTAAAATCCTTCCCATGCCTCTAGGGGTCGAGCTCATCATTCTAGGAGCTGTTTGAACCAATTCTAAACAAGGAACTGAAATCTAGGCAATCAAACAACTTGCCCCTATATGCTAGGAAACTGATTCATTCATTTAATTTTCACTTTTTAGTGAATGAATCCTCTAGAACAAGAAAAAATGTGCCAATATTACATCATGGTTATCAAATTACATCATGAAGGTCAAGTGTAACATCAAAAAGCAAAACTGGTCAAAACTGGGCGAATTTCTGAGCTGAATAGTGAACAATAGGCAAAAAACCTCTATGTGCCGCGCCGGATTCTCTATGCATCACGCCACTTTGGAGATAAATTTGAGGCCCTTCACGGAGTCCAAATTGAGCCCAAGATAGCTTGTTGGAAAGCCCTGCCTATCTACTTTCCAACCCAAGTGGAATTTCTGAATTTGGATGTCATTTGCCCCTGTAAAACTTCAATCTCCCAAGACTGCTTCCTGTGTGTCAAAATAGGGGCAGTGAGGTCATTTTTTGAGTGTTTTTGGCCTCTTGAGAACTCAAAACCTGCCCAAATTTATTGGCCATGCACAAGAAATCATAATTTATCATGAAAAATCAAGAAATGCAAAGTTTTTTGGATTTTGAGCTCTCTAGCAAAAGCGAGTGCCACGTGGCACGGCGCATAGGGAGGAAAACTCTGTTTTTTGTGCAAAACATTTCCAAAATGCAAAAATTGCTCCAAATTTCTTGAAATTTGGGCTGAGTCTTCTCTATCAAGCATGATGTTGGGCCAAGGAAGCCTCAGCCAAAATCTAAAGTCCTTCATCCTCTTTTTTCCTCTTTTTCCTCTTTGATGCCTTCCTTAATTTTGCCTTTAAATTCCTGATTCGCGCCTTGCAAACTTTGTTCCTCACCATGTAATGAAAAGCCATGTGTCTCAGCAATGCTTTGTCCCTATCGACCTTGTCCAGCAATACCTCTAAGTGGATGTTGACTCTTTCGAGCCAAGACTCCCGATCATCATTAATCTCTTGCTCCAATGAAGTGAATTCAATCCTCCTCCTTTGGGCAGTTTGGCGGTTTTCCCGTATGTTTTGCCACCTTTATGAGGTCTCCTGGGTGCATGTACCTCTGTACGTGAGTCACTGTGTGTTTCCTCTTCATACTCATATGAAGGATTATATGCCATCACTGATAGTGAATGAATTGTTTTGGAGCTGCTTTGATGAGAAATAGGTGAGCTGTGATGTGTTGAACTGTCTTGATGGTGTATTTTGACTTTTGCCACCAAGGGGAAGAGTGATATAACTATAGGGGGAAGAACAAATAATGAGGGATTTAGGGACTGTTGGGGGTAGGGTTTAATCAAGGGAACAGGGGTTAGGGAGTAGTTTGGGAGTTTTTAGTATGGGACTAGGGTTTGGGAGTTTGAGTTTGTGGCTTTGGGAATGGGGAGAGGGGATTAGTGAATTTGGGGAATAGGGAAATCAAGGGAAAATGAAGTAGGGAGTGATTGAGGAATGATAGATTTGGTAGAAAAATGGTTATTCAAACCCTAGGCATCAAGTATCTTAGAATGTCAAATGGTAGGGTTTGATTTTGTGTTTAAAACAATTATCATTCTTCAACCACCATGATATAAGCACAAAATTGGATAAAACACAATGACAAGGCTCTACCTACTTGTCACAAGGCAAATCCATGAGATTTGGGCGATTTTGGAGCAAATTTTTTAAAAAATCGGCCTTGGAAGCTCTATGCGCTGTGCCTCAAGCCCAATGTGCCGCGCCTTCTCTATGCGCCGCGCCAGTGTAAATTTTCACTGGAAATTTGAGCCCAATGTGCTGCGCCAGTTATGTGCGTTGCGCCACCTGCCCTATGCATAACGCTTTTTGCAGGAAACTTTTGGAGGCCTTCCCAGTGTCCAAATTGGGCACGGGATAGCTCGTTGGAAATTTATTTGAGTCTGCTTTCCAACCCAACTGTAATTTTTCAATTTGGAGTTGATTTTCCCTGTCAAAAATCAAATCTCCCAAGACTGGTCAAAATGTGCCAAATGAGGCTGCCTAAAGGTAGAGTGTTGTTTTAGTCAACTTTTGAATGCCTTCTTCAACTCCAAATTGAGCTCATGATAGCTCATTGGAAAGATATTTGTGTCTAGTTATCATTTGACTCATCAAACAAGTAATTTGGCCAACCACGCTAGGATAAAAATTGATTTTCCCAAGGTCATGTCAGAGGTGCATCAATTCTCCTGAGGCAACAGTATTTTTGACATTTATCTAAAAACATGACACCTATGTAAAACGTGAAGGAGGTGTTTCTTCCTTGGCCTATTTGGACAAAAACCTCTCTCATTTTTCCAAAATTCATCTTTTATTTCTCAAAAACATCATTGGAGTAAAACCTATCCCGATGTGTGGAACAGGGGATTTGTCGAAATGAAGCAAAATGAAGGGGATAAAGGGCTTCTAAATTCTTGAGAAAATTTTTGGAAGTAGGGAGGGATGTTAGGGAGTAGGATAAAGTGGAATTTCAAATATTGAGTGAGGGGAAGAAGTCCAAAAGGTCTAAACACAGCCCAACCTAGAAAATTGTCATGTTGTAGCAAGAATTTAGAGTTTGTGGAAAAATGAGGAATTTGGGGGATCTGAGTATGAACATCAGGATACAAGTTTTGCTAATGATTTGAACATCCAAGAGAAATTACCTTCAAAACCCTAGGAGAGGGAAATGAACTTTACCTAGGCGCAACTGAAGCATGAACACGGTGTGAAATGACCCATTGGAACCTAACATGATGATGACAACCTCTGAATGATGGTACACTCAGCTGAATGGTGACATGGACCGACATTTGGAAAACTTTGACAGGAGTAAAAGAAAACCCTAGACCTAATACCTAGTGACCAAATTTTGCTTGAAGACTCACTGAAATGACAAAATTTGACCTTGACACTCTCAGACCACTTTGTAAGAGCATATTTGATCACTTGAGGAATGCTGCAAAGGCTGAAACTAACAGAATGGATACTACCCAAAATGTTTTAGTGATTGCGATTCCAATGAATGATGTGGCAATATAGCGAGCCCTAGGTTTATATTAAAGCAGAACTTTTTTTTAACCTTTATAATTTCCTTGGGTTATTTCCTTTAATAAATAACTTTATTACTATCAGAACCATTTTGAATGTTATGGGATAAGTTTATTGGTATCCTTGCGATACATCAGATGTGATTGTATTTTAATGATATGATTTAATGTTCCGTCAGGTCTGATGATATCGCTTTCCATGAAAGGGACGCTTTTTGGGTATATGAATTGCATTGTAGGGCGTTTCCGCCTTAAAGAATTCTCTTTAATATTTTTAAGCCTTTATAAAAAATGAACATATTTGGGTTCTCTGGGGGCTATCATTTATCGCAGTTGCAAGTCTTGACTCAATAGATAAACGTGTACCCGTAAGACTTTACGATTTGCAATATCGTTGGACTTTCCTTTAAAGGGACCTTTTTGGTCCTTCAATATTTAATGAGGTTTTATTAAAAGGGAAAATTGAATTTATTCCCAAGAAAATATTTTAAATTAAACTTATATTCCTATGATTTTTTAAAATATTTTAAGGATCTCTATTTATTTGTACAATAAATACCTAAGGATTAAGACCAATAAATGGGGGTTGTGCAACAACACAACAATTTCTTGCTGCTCTAGTCATGATTGTCTTGTAAAAATCACATTGTGCAACCTTATGACCAAAATTACGACAAGCGAAGCATTGACCATTAAAGTAGGAGTTTCTGGGAGTATAGTAACTTCTTATATAATTTTCTCTTTGATTGTGACATAGGAGATTTATTTGAGGAGTGTTTGATCCTTTATTCTTTTACTAAAGGTTGGAGTTTTGTTGATTGTTTCCTTTTACTGCATTGAGATAGTTTCCTGTACCTGTTCCAGAAGGCTTTATAGTCTTTGATGATTCTCCACTATATCCAAGACCCATTTTTATGAGAGGAGGTTGCACTTTCATGATTTCATCTAAGGTTTCAGATCCTTTAGAATACATAAGATTTATACCTTTCATTTTAGCAATTTCCTTCCTTAGACTTACTTTTCTAGTTCAAAATTTTATTATGCTTCCCTTTTCTAGGATTTGTTTATTTAGAGTTTCTTCTACTAGTTTAGCTTCTTCCAAATAAATTTTAAGATTAATTTTTTCTTCAATAAAATTATTATTATATTCTAGGGCATCCATAAAATCATCATCGGTCTCATCAATACATTTATCTCCAAGTGCCATAAGTAATTGATATTCTTGATCAAACTCACCTTCTTCACCATTTGAAATACCATGGCCATATTCGTGAGTGTAGAATATTCTTTTGTTTTCGATCTTTCCTCTAAAATTTTCTTTTGTTGAATTCTTCCCTTTCTCATGATTTTCTCTATAAGGACATTTGGCAGCATAGTGACCAACTCTTCCACAAGAAAAACATTTGAAAGGAAGCTTACCTCTGAATCTTCTAGTACCTACTTGAAGTTTCTTCACGAAATTTTCCTCTTCTTCATCTGATACATAACCTAGTTCCTTAAGTTCCTCCTTTTATTTTCCTTTAGAAGTAGCCTTGAATGCAACTTCTCTAATATCTGAGGGACCCCCTTTTCTCATTTCATAGGTTGTTAGAATCCCATGAAGTTGTTCAACAATAAGGTTCTTCAAATCCTGCATTTCTTCAATGGCAGAGACTTTTGAATCAAATTTTGGAGTTAGAGATCTTAATATTTTCTCAACCAGAGATGATTCTTTTACTTCGTCACCGATATTTCTCATATAACTAACGATCTCATCTACTGTAAGAAAGAAACTTGAAATTATTTAATCATTATGCATTTTGAGAGTTTCATATTGAATTCTAAATGTTTCAAGTTTGGAAATCTTTACCTTGGTGTCGCCTTCATAACTTTGGATGATCTTATCCCATATAGCCTTTGTGGTATTCAGCTTATGCCAAGCTTCCTAACAACACAATGACAACTTTTTCATTGGTCTCATAATTTTTTTTCATTAATTAATTAATTAATTAATTAATTATTATTATTATTATTTTTCTGGTTCATTTATGGGGATGGAAGATGGGTATTGATAGCCTCCTTCAGCAATTCTCCAAACATTAGCTCCAAGTGACTGTAGGTAAGCTCTTGTTCTAACCTTCTAGAAAACCAGATTGGATCCATTAAACAATGGTGGCTAGATGGATGTTTCTCCCTCTTGGTTTCTCATCTTGATGAATCTTCCTTCAAGTGATCAAGCTTCTTTTGAAGGACTTGCTCTAATACCAATTGTTAGGAAAAACACTTGGGGGGGGGGGGGGGGGGGGTGAATCAGTATTTTAAAACTTACTTGACCTTATGATTTTCTATTCATATTTTTGTACGTGAATTTAATGAAGTAAACCTGCATATGTATGCTATTGTTATGCAGACAACCAACCTATATCTAGTTAACTATGTTTTCAATTAATTCTTCATCATTTTAACTTGAACCAATGTATTTTTCCTTCATTAGGTATTAATTAAACAATAAAAATGTGCAGTAAGAAAAGAATAAAGCATCAAACATAGTCAACACATATGAACACTAGGACTTTTAGATGAAAACTCAATGTGTGAAAAAACCACCATTGTTTTCATCTCTATCTTCTTCTTAAAAAAAATATGCTTTACAATATTGTACTGGCATATACTTATACCAACACGCAGGCACCCACCTACAGAAGGATACAACCTTATCTCGTTCTCCAAAACCTACTTGAAGGGAGATATAACCCCCTGAACTTCAATTCCTTGTGGATCACTTTTCAGAATGTTTCAAAATGGATCCACCTGATCAACCTATAAGCCACCTTTCATCAAAATTTCATACTGGATGCATTACCATGATCAAATCACTGAATGAACTAAAACAAATCAATCACTAAATATTATTGGAACCAATCAAACTAAACCAAAAAATATCATATGAATGTACTATCAATCATTAACACATAAACTGTTACTGAAACCAACTACTACCACTGCAAACCTTGATAAAAAATATGTCAAAATATATACTCTATTGTTCTTAATAATATCTGCGTATATACGCACTTTCAATGAAACATCCCTATGTACAGATCTGAAATCACTGAACCCTTAGAATGAATCATTGCATTACTGAAATCAATCACAGACACATATATCCTTCATCACAGATTTCTGAGCTACTTACAAATCATTCATACCAGTTCAATATTTATCAGCGTTATCACATACAGATTATTATGAAGAAGACCTCATCAACAGACAACATTAATCAAAGAAAGACTAATTTGACATCATTAATTTCACAGACCTCAGAAACCCTAGCAGATATATGCGACCCTTACAAAATACATCCGCGTGTGTATGCACCTTTAACGAAGTATATTCACATACATATTTGTGCATCCTACAGAATCGATACACGACTATATAGAGGCAGACCTGCGTATGTACATGCCTTTTTTAAGACAAAATTGAATACAAATATGTAATTATTGACTCATTCCTTCGTTGCACAATAGAACTTCAGTCAAACCCAAATCTCAACAAACCCAGTAACAAACATATGTTAGAACATTGTTATCACAAATCAACCCATAAGCAAATCATGTAGTCATTTCAGATCTACAAGATTTGATCCCACATCACATTCCTTGTGCAACCTTATTTCAGATTAAACAATTCATCAATAGCCCATTACTTGCACACCAAACACTTTGATCTTCATCTCCTTATATAGCTTAGGCCTTATCCAATACCACAGGTCAAATCCTTAGTAATGTCGATGGTATTCTTAGACGGGATCAAATATTTGTTGTCATGCTCATTACTATGGGCCAATACCATGGTAAAGATCCTTGGTATTTAGGATACCATGGTGCAGAAATTGTACGCGCTTTTTCTTCTCCATATCCACATATGTACATGGCTTTGCTTCACAGAACCCACATGTATTTATCAAAACATCACCTTCATCATTCTTTTGTCTCTGGACTACTATGCCTTTGTCCAAACTCTCTGTCACATGTGTACTAGCTTGTAAAATCATCCTGTTAGCATCATGTTGACAAACATTCATCAAGTAGGTTGCCATCAAGGACAACACATTTGTCATAATGCCAACAGTCTGAAATTCGAAGATGAATTCAGCAAGGGATAAACCTTTATTACTCTTGGGCATGACGAATTCCAGATCAAATTCCTGGAGTATAATGATCCAACGGGCATACTTTCCATTGATGATCCAGTGAGCTTCGTAGTTGGCGAAGCGTGCAAGGAGGAGGAAGTTCAAAAATGGCTTGAACTTTGAGATGGTCAAGGGTTGTAGCATCTTTGGACACAATGAATTTGAAAATTCATATGACAAGAACATAAAAGACACACTTAAGGGGATTGAGGGGAATGTTATACTTTCGACATTGAAGGAATATGGTATGAAAATCATCAAGGTTTTGTGACCAAAGTTTTGAATGAGCAGTGAGATCATCTAGATATGTAAAGATAATCATAGAACACGACCCTATAAGGAAAATTTCCCCATGGATAGTAAAGGGGGTTTTAAGATGATCGAAAAAGTATATATGAATCTGATTGTACCCTGAGAATCCATCCATAAATGAAAGGACCTCATGTCCCAAACACTTTTCAACGATTTGGTCTATGAAAGGTGTGGGGAAATTGCCTTTGGGACAAGATTTATTCAGATCCCAAAAGTTTGTACATACACGATGGTGCCAGCTTGTTTCTTTAGAACGGGAACATGATTTCACACCCATGTGGTGTACTCAATGGCATAAATGAAATGATCCTACTTGAGCTTCTCGATTTCAATTTTAATAGCATCACATTTGGAAGGGTGAATAGGCATTTGGTTTTGGTGAATAGGAATTGCATCAGGTCATGTGTCGATATTGTGTCCAACAAATGGCAGGATCAAGTTCATACATCTCAGAAGAGGACCAGGTGAAAACACCATGGAATTATTTGAATAACTTATTGTAAGCCTCAATTTCTTTTGGGGTGCATTACTCCCCCAAGGTGATATTTTCTTCCACCCGTAGTTTATTTGGAATGTTGTTTTTATGGTAGGGGAAATGTTAGCCATACTTCCTTGTTCGAAAAAATCATGGTGGAGGAATGGGGTTTTTGAACCAATTGACCTCACCATGGATGAATTATTTGGACTCCAAAACATATTGATCATGGGTTTGCTGTGGAAGGAAGTATGTATGATAGTGCATATAATCCCAAGGAAAATCAGGAGTGGTCATGGCTTCCATGATGTCTTCATCAGAATGAAATGTGGGAGGAGGAGGTGGAGAGGGATCACATGATGAAGAGGAACTACCTGAGGCATCTTCATGAGAGACAGGGTTCACATATGCATCTATAGAAGGGTTGGAGGTATGAATAGTAGATGTGACATCTATCGATGTTAAAACAAAAGTTTCCTCTGAAGAAGGTTCAAAAGAAGCACAATAGGAAACTCCTAAAGAGTATGAATATATTGATCCCATGGATGATGACAAGTAGATAGTAGGGGTGAAACTATCCTTCATCTCGACATCAGAAGGGGGAACCATGATGGTGGATTGAAAAACCTCTTTTCCTAGTGATGCATTGGGGCTAGGACCCACAAGTAGAAGGGAAGTGGAATCACTACGAGTAGTGTCCAACTCATGAAGCACATGAAGTGTTTCATGAAGGCCTTTGAGATGAGGACCATGATGGGAGTAATGCCCATACTTATTACACAAATCTCAAGGGTGATTCATGCATAAGGTTTTTTTCTCCTTGGTGGACTCAGGCGAGGCAACATGGACCTCAGGAATGTTAGGGTCGGGAAAATTATCAGAGGCTACATTCTTAATATGAGGGAGCTCAGGATAATTATTGGTGTCATGCCCAACAAAATTACACAAAGAACATGAAGGAGAAGGCTTTGTAGTTTTAGGAGGAGTGGGAGTTGCTTGAGGTGCCTTGTCCTGGTCTCCCCTTTTTTAGGCTTTGCTCCCATCACTAGTTTCTTTCACAATAGGAGTGGATTCCTGTTGAGCTTGTTGTGCAACTGGAGAAAAGAAAGGGGTGGTTGCAATGGGTTGAACTAGATTCAAAGTTGTATAAGGTTTGAGTTGGTGAGGAGGAGTGTTTGTGGGAAGATCAATGTACTAGATGGAGATCCCAAAAGTTATATTAAGAAAACTGAACGTATTCATTACAGGGGTAGAAATATTCTTGGTGGTGGGAATAAGATTGGTATCTGACCAGAGGGATATTGAACTAGAGGAACTAATTCTAAATGTGAAAGACCCGTGGGAATTGTTTCTAGTTGGAAAGGACTAGGAGAGATACCAGTAGGAGGAAACTTGTCTGGAGGAATTGTACTTGAAGGACAAGTTGACTCTTGAGAAGGGGGTTGCAGAGGAGTTTCCTGTTCAGAATGCATACCAAACTTCTTGTTTGTAGCCCGTTACACTTGAAGCATGAAAAAACTCAAATATATAGGCTCAAAAGGGTAGGCGAAAGGCCATAATAAGCCCCAAGCAGCGTGGGATGTTTATAGACTCCTGGAGAGACATCGGTAAAGTAGGAAGTGGTATGATTTCTAATCATTGATGAAATAATGGTCTGAGGAGAGGTCTGAGAATGAGGGCCATAGCAAGTCAAATGATCGATAATGACGATATTTCCATTATGAGGAAATCACATCTTGCGAAAGTCATGGGATGCGACAGTTGAGATAGTATATGTGTAATTATGACCCAACAAGATTTTATAATCTAAAAGGAATCAATGACTTCGATATCAATCAAGATCGTCTTTCCAGTAATAGTGATGGGGAATTTGTGATATAAACTAAGGGGCTATGAGGGGTGACCATTCCAAGCACAAAGAGTGATATTGTGTGGTGATAGGTCAGGGGAACAAAGTTTCATCCAAACACTAGTGGCCATCCACAGGTGGAGACGCCTTCATCTATTATACATCGCTCAACAATGGCATTTTTTATGGAGACTGGTATCTGAAAACAAAGAGATGAAGTGAGGGGGAGATGTTCCACTTTATGAACATCAAAGAAAATTAAACGATTGTCAGAAGGATCCACAATGCCTGAAGCATATATTATAGCTTCTCTTTTGGATGGACACGTCTGGAGGACTTCCAATGTTGACATGGCAATAAGAGACTACGCCAAGTCATCTACTATACTATAGATGTGGGAAACTTTAGATGAAGCAACATTTTGATGCAATGGAAATTTGGCGATATTAAGGTGAACCTATACCTTAGGAAGAGGGATATGTAAGGTACCATTTGGTAATGATAGGGTCTCAGTGGAATTTTTGGGTTGGGAATCAGTCACTTACTTATCAAGAGATTTTTCATATTGGCATGACTAAGTCTGTAGGTTGATTTCTTCAGAATCCATCATGAGGATATGGTGATTATTTTTGTTAGATTATGAAGGTTGAGGGGCTGCAGTACCCTATGTCATCTAGGCATCCACATATCATGAGGAAAAGGATTGGTAAGAATTTCTGGTTGTGATGAAGCAGGAGGGGGAGGAGGTGGAGCAATGGGTTGAGGTCCTCTAAAGGTAGTTGCTTAAGCTTCCCATACCTAATGCATATGAGGTAAAAAGGGACATTTATGAGTATATTGGTGAAAAAATCAGCAATAGTCACAAGGTTTATTGGTTCTAAGAGCCTTGTTCTGTTTGGATTGTCTTCCCTATTGATGGGTTACGGGATTAGGCTCATCATGCTTAGGGGAATTAGGTTGTTGACCTTAATTTCCTTGGTTACCTTGAGGTTGTTGATTCACGTTAACCTTACCCTTATTCCTTATCTTTGGGTTAGGGGGATTGGTAGTACTATGTTGAACATACACTTGATTCTGTGAATGTGGTTGTTGTTATGGAACTGGAGTTGGAGGCATGGGAGTTTGAGGCGCTAGTGTTGGTGGGGCTAGAGTGCCAAGAAGTTCTTAAGGATAGTAATGATTTGTGGAAACATTTGGATAACCAGGTGTTGAGGCCTCATATTTCTGCTACCCCAAAATGGGGGATAACTACTCAGTCCGGACCTTAAGACAACTTCTTTTCCATTTAAAGTGGTGGCTTCGACTAGGGATAATGGGACTAGTTTCCTAGTATGGATTTTAAAATGAGAGTGGGTGGTTTACGAGTGACTGCAATAGAATAATGATAAATTAAATGACCTATTCTATCCTGCAAATCTCTAGCTAACTTAATCTAATATAAACTCGGTTATTTGTGTAATATGCAATCTACAAAGATATTCTGCTTGACATGTGATAATAAAGATTAATCACGCATAAAATATAGATGATAACGTATAAATATGATTTCTTTGACTAAATATTTAGTCAAAGAAATGTATAAACCATGTCGCATATATGATGATTTATATATGAAAATAAAAAATTTGAGTTAGGCATCATACAATAATGCAGTTAACGCTTAACAGAAAGAACATATCTCATATATAATGCATGAAAATAAAGTGTTACTACTAATTAAATAGAAACATAACTAGTCATACAAGATAGAAGTACCATATATGTGAAGTTTTTCTCATTTGACTAATGACATAGATCAACTCCTTTCTTCAGATCAAATTATCTCCCAAGTATAGAATAGTGCATCAACAAAGGAAAGTAGTCTGATATTTAAAAGAAACGATCATGTTCGATAATTTCACCAAAGAATTCAAAACTTACAGAAGTACATTCTTTGCAAATGTTTTTTGATAAAATTCTGGACCCTTCTCTAAATGCATTAGAAGGGTATAAATACTATTCTAACTAAAGTTCAAAAATAGATTATACAAAAAATTGAGGAGGTTTCAAACAACCTTCCTCCTAACTAGTTAACTAACTCTAAAAATAAAATTGACTTGATGAGCAGAGGCTATGATGATGATTTGTTGTCTGCCAACTTGTCTTTAAAATCACATATATCGGCCATTGGTTTGACTTGAGGAGGTGCCCCAAACTGTGTTTTGACCTATACAGGGAAAATAGCATCTGTGCGAGATGGTAGCATCCGTTGAGTTGAATGGAGTGAGAAACTAAGGGTCATTATTTGGATGTGCGGTTTGATGAGGTATTGCCAATATGGCTCGCAATCAATCTTTGCCAACTTTGCGATTACCTCCCTTTGAGTTTCTACTCTTTCCGTCCATATGTTATGCAAGTCCTTTAATCGGGCAGTTCTTTCGGGTTGCCTTCTTTCACCAGGTTGGTGGCAAACAGAGTGTGGTTTACCGCTTTTACTATGTTATTCGACACCTCGGCCACTCTTGCTACTACTAGTTCGACTTGTTTAATCCTTGCATCCCAGTCCGTAAATAGAATGTCCTTGTGTGTATCCTTGATCTTATGCAGATTAGCCTTCCTTGTCTCCTTTTCTTGGCATTTGATAAACTCTGCGATTCTTATATTTAGATCAGTAAACTCAGTTCTCTAGTCAATCGTGTCTTGGGCCTTCCCTGTATCCAGTGTTTTCCATGTATCCACTTGAGATTCTATGTGAGAATTAGGTCCCTCACTCTTGACAGTCACACTGGGTGTAGTCTTGTCCTTGATTTTCAACAAATGCATCGAGATTACTTTGAGGCTTTTATTTCGGAACTCTCAAAAGTTTTCAAAATCTTTAGGACTTAGATTTGTCCTTTCCCATTCGAACGATTGTTCAAAGGATTCAGCCAACTATAAAAGGTCTTCAAAATCATTAGCCTCATGGTTATATGGCTTCATTTTTATGGAAGTAGTGATGTTATATGCTATCGTGTCTGGATCAAATTTCCTTTTCAGAAAAGTATGAAGCCTGAGGCCTTCTAAGCTCACTGACTCTTTGATTTCATGGTTAAAATTTTCTAATGAAAAGGAACCGCACCTAATAGGAAAATATGGCAATAATAACTTCTTGTTTTCTTTTAGGAGCTTGGTCAAGCCTTTAACCATGGTCTGATGGGATATTTTTCTTGCTAACAGTTTATCAAAGACATATAAAGGGAGGACATGTCAGTCGACTGTACTATCAAAAACCCTGATTTGTGTAAACCATTCTTCAACAAAATATTTTCCGACAACGAGAAGATCTATAGCGGCTTCTTTGGAAAACATGGGGGCTTTCTTTTTGAAAATTAATTGATGCAATGGAAAAATAACAACATGAAATATTTTATAAAAATGGGGTATATAATGGGATTACCAAATCTGTTTATGGCTGAGATGAATAGGCTAGGGGTCCTGTAACGTCCATTTCCAACCCATAATTGGAAATTTAGTGCAAAAACAGATGGTATCCATGATGTAGGCACTGAAATAGAATGGAGGAATGTTCTCTGGGGAGGAGGATCTCTTCTATCGATAGTCAGTGATGACAGTAGCTAGGTCATCATATAGGATGGTGGCCCAATTCATAATGTGGGAATTGACATAGGCATCAATCAAAGGAAACCATTCTATGGAAAACTTGGCATTATTAGGTAACTTGTATAGTCTACATAACATAGCAGCTGCATAGTTGTAGGGGTTTGCCAAAGAGGCTACAACATACAGTTTTATCAAATTTGAACTTGTTCTCCAGTACCCTCCAGCCCTGGATCATCTTGAAGGGTTCTTCATTTTTCTTTGTGAAGTTAGCCACGTATGATTTATCATATATGTCCAGAGGGTCAGGAATATGGTACATTTGCTTTAGGTCTTCTGCTTTGAATGATCCCATGAGTTCCATCCTTGAGTTCCTGAATTGCCTATCTTCAATAGTGAGGTTTTCCACCACCCACCTAATCATATCAATGTGTGGAAGGATTTTTTCTCTCGCTCTATGAAGGAAAGAGCAGGCAATGTCCATGAATTGGAGTCCCGAAGGTTTTACTAAATCAACTGTCACTTTTGTGAGAGTAACCTTGGGACGCTCATCCTCTAGCCTGTTGTATATGACCTCCCAAGTTGTTTCTCCTCCATCGGCTTGCAGAACATATTAGATAATATAGGAGACATTTCTGATAGCTCGGAATTTGTAATGCTCTTCTTCTTTTGTTTTTGCATCACCTTCTGCAATGACATGTCTTTTGTAGCTTGCCTGAAATGGACGAGATATATCAGCGCAGACGATATTGGGCAATTAAGACTGAAAGCTCTTCTGAAATGACTTTGAATCGTGGGAAGATTTCAAATGAGATATTCAACGTTAACTACCCATAACTTGGAAAATAATTACCTCTCCTCGGGCGCTAAACATTAATTACCCTGTCAAACTGTTCATTATTATATTAAAACATAATTATTTCCCGCGTTTACTGCTTTATTCGTGCATCGTAGTCTTTACAACGATGTAATATAGTGTTGCATGCTTATAAGGTGAAATGCGATTGCGAATTCATAAGGTATTTTGATCGGAATATCGTAGTGGGAGTTTTGATCACATATCACAATTTCTTTAAGGTGTTTTATGAGCATTACATGGAAAAATGCAATTTGTGATTTGCGATGAGGATCTTATCCTTGGGTTGTTTTGTGAGAGTTTTCAAGGAAATTTCTTAGAGTTAGATTTTATTATTTAGAGACTAAAAATTAAAGGAAAAGGGTCCCCATTTATGTCTCTAATATTAGTTATTACTATATATAAATGGGGGGGTTGTTACATAGTACAACAATTGGCGATTCACTTGGGAGAACCATTAATCTCTGATTAGTTTTTTAAAATTTCTAAAACTTTCAAAGCAAGTAGAGTTATAGGAATAATAATTACATGAGTTATAAAGTAAACAACATTTGTATAGAATCACAATCACTTACTCAATCTATTTACTCAACTACTTTACTCTTGTAGTGATAAAAATACAAATGTTTGCATCAGTCGATAATAACATTTAAAGAGATATAGCAGGTGTCGTCTACAGATTAGTTTTTTGTGTTTACTCATTTATCATAGATAGAGCCTCTGCTACCAGTAGGCGTTCATAGCCTCGATAGGGTTATCTTTTAACCAACAATGATTCATTGTCCCATGTGAAGCATTTTTCAAAATTCAAAATGATATTCACTTACTTTGAATCTCACTTGGATCTTGTCTTTTTTTCTTTTTCTTTTTTAATATAATATTTTCTTTTAGGTTTCTTAAAAGACATTATATAGGCTTGGTAACCTAATAATGACAATGCCACTCACTAGTTGCAACTAAACTGAACAAGATGTCTCTTGATGAGAGCCCTTGTCCTTTGATTGATTAGATCATTGGCTATTACCCTGTTTTGATATGCAGTTTTGGTAATATCAGTTTAATTATTTCCCTATGATCATGGTAAACAAGCTCGTAATGAGACTCATTATCTTCTAAGTTTTGCATATTTTAGAATTACACTCTGAAAAAAAGAAATTTTTATCAGATGGAGTGAATCATTGGCTCTTTTGAGAGTTTTGGATGATAATGATAGAGTTTTAAGATACTCATCTGTAGAAAGTCCTTACTAGGTTAAAGATTCTTTTCTTGACTGATAACAAAACATCCATACTTTATAAATATAAGAGTTTGTTCATGGAATAAATGTTTTTAGCAAGATCAAGTTTTTCCAAAGAAATTAGGTTTACTTTGGTACTCAAATGCCTTAATCATTTCTTTAACTTCACCTACTTATAGAATAAAAAAAATCAGAAATATTATCAAAGATTTTATTTTGAAAAGCCAAAAGTAAATACTACTTTAACCTTTATTTTCCTAAGAATCTTAAAGGCGATATGATACAAAATTGGAAGAATCTATTTTCTAGGAAAAGTATTTTTTCAAAATTTTCCCATTAACAGGAAAGGAATCCATCTCATCTGACAAGTCTTTTCAAAGAAATGTTGATTGACCAATTTTCTCAATGATTTTAAAAGGGCTAAGCCATAGTTTTGGAATTTGGTATGTTTACCTTTTTCCTCGTGTGCTTTATCCCATTTCAAAACTAAATCACCTACTTCAAACGTTTTATGACTAACAGAGGTTGTATCAAAAGAGGCTTTGACTAATTTCTGATGGTGGAAGTGGGTTGCTTTAACCTTTTCTCTTCCTTCTTCAAGCTTCAGAAGCTCAAATTGTCAAGCTTGGAGAGAGGAAAAAGGGTTTTCATTGATTAATTGCACTAGGGAAAGGGATGGGATTGCTATGTTTGTGGGAAGAACAAATTCTTTTCCATAAACTAAAGCAAAAGGAGAAGAACCAATGGAGACCTTCTGTGTAATTATGTTTGCCCAAAGAGAAAATGTTAATGCTTTGTGCCAATTCCTATGATTTTGGTCAATAGTTCTTTTGTTGATTCTGATGAGGTTTTTGTTTGTTGATTTTTATAATCCATTAACTTGGGGATAATAGTTGTAAAGCAAATTCTAGCATTGTATTTACAGAAAAATAAGATGCATTGTCAAACATTAAAGTTGAGGGTAAGCCAAGCCTGGTAATTATGTACTGATCAATAAAGTCCATAATACTTTATGTATTAGCTATCTTTAGTGGGATAGCTTCTACCCATTTTGTAAGATAATTAGTAGTTGTAAGGATGTATTTATGTTGTTTGGAAGAGTTAGGAACAATCTCACCAATTATATCTAATCCCATTGTTCAAATGGTTGCTGGATGTTTACTAGTTGCAAAGGGAATGTTGGCTTCCTTTCTCTTCTGGCTGTAGCTAGACAAGTTTTACACTTTCTTTCATATTCATGTGCATGCTTGAATATTGTTGGCCAATAATAACCTGCACGCAGGATTTTATGAGCTGTGGTGTTTCCTCTGAAATGTCCTCTCGTTGGTCCATCATGTAATTCCTGCATGACCTTTTCAACTTTAGGTTTTTCTAGGCATCTTAATAATACTTAATCATAATTTTTCCTAAATAATACATAATTGATTAATTCATACTGATTTGATTTCAACCTTAACGCACACTTTGTTTTATAATTCAAATGCATTGGAGCATACCCATTCTTCAAATAAAACTTCAAATCAGCATATTGTGATTGTGTATCATTGAGGCTTAGCTTTGATATTTGTACTTCGTTACAATGATCTTCTTCTGTTGATAAGTGGGAAGCTCCAGTTAACATCCTGCAAAAACCTTGGCCTCTAACAATTTTAGCTAGCCAGATTTGTACATCGTACTCTTGAAGCGCAGTAACCCAATTGGCTCTTTTCTCCCCTACTTCTCTTTGAATCAATAATTGACTTACTGTGGGGTAAGGTACTACTATCGTTGTATGGGTTTTGAGAAGAAAAGGTGTGAAATGTTTTAAGGTCTTAAAAAAAGAAAATTCTTGTTTCTAAACAACTGAATAATTTAACTTGGCACCTTGCAAGTTGGAACTAAAAAAAGAGATGGGTGCCTCGATACTTTTATCTATCAGATGTGTTAAAACTACTACATATGATGTATGAGATGAAAAGTATATAACAAAAAGGGTTTGAGAAAGTCAGGAGTTGTTAAAGAAGGAGCATTAATAATGGTTTTTTTAATCAACTCAAATGACTCTCTTTCATCTTTACCCCACTTGAAGACTGTGTTTTTTCTTATCATTGCTTGAAGGGGTAGGACAATCTATGAAAAGTCAGAAACAAATCCTTTTACAAAATTAATTTGGCCTAGGAACGATTGCATAGTATTTTTGTTATGTGGGAGAGGAATTTTTTCGATCTCTTGGATTCTATCAGGATCAATGTAAATCCCTTTTTTGGACACTATAAATCCAAGGAGTTTTCCTTCTGGTAAAACAAAATAAGATTTTTTGGGATATAAGGAAATGCCATATTTCTTGCATCTTTCAAAAATGTGCTTTAGGTCATTTAAATGGTTGTTTCTATCCTTATAATATACTATGATGTCATCTAGGTAAATAACAACTGATTTATTAATCAGACCTTTGAAAGCAATATCCATAGCACGTTGAAATGTAGAACCTGCATTAATGAATCCAAAAGGCATCTTCTAATAATAATATGTCCCCCACTTGGTCCTGAATGTTGTTTTTAATCTGCCATCTGGATGCACAAGAATTTGATTGTATCCTGAGAATCCATCTAGAAAGTACATTAATTCGGAACCTGCAACTGATTGCAATATCTGCTCCATGGTAGGCAGAGGAAAGTTATCTTTTTGACAAGCTTTATTCAGGTTTCTAAAATCAATACAAATCCTAATATCACTGTTATTTTTCCTTACGGGTACCATATTTGATACCCACTTTGAGTGTCTAACATGGAAGATTATTTTGGCTTTCAGAAGCTTGTTCAATTCAGATTTGATTTGACTCTTAAGGTTAGGGTGAATTTTCCGAAGCTTCTGTTTTACTGGCCTTTCATTCGAAGTCATAGTTATGGCATGTTGAATTACATAGGTATCATAGGTATTGAGATCTACGTAATCCCAGGCAAAGACACATTTATATGTTTTTAACAAATTAATGAATTATATTCTTTCTTCAGATGATAGGCCAAGACCTAGGTTGAAATTTTGAGGTTTTTTAGTTGACCCTAGGTTTACTACTTCAAATATCAAAGTAAAACTTTGAGTTTTGGAGTTGGTAACCTTCTTGAATCTATAATTTAAGTCATAGAGATCTTCCATATTAACTATAGACTTTGGGATTGGGTTTTGACCTTGATTATGTTTAATTTGCAGATCATGCTCATGTTCATCTATGATTTGTTCCTCATAAGACCCTTCTGATGTAAGGAAATTGAATATATCCACATCCCTATTAAACACTCTCCAATTTGTTACATGATCGAGAATAGATGGCCTAAATACTAAATCTATTGAAAATCTGTCTGGACTAAAATACACCAAAGGTATAAGCTTGGATGCCACATTAGCAAGTAAATCAGCACTTTCTTTTTGCACTCTGGGAATTGAAGAAATGTTAAAAGCAATGAAATGAGAAGCAAGATTTTCGCTAAAGATTGATAATGTTTAAGGTGCCCAAAGATGTAATGAATTGTAATTCTTACCTTCTTAATGATTATTTCAAAATCTCCATAGACTTGCAAATATTTGACATTAAGGCCAATGGCTTTATATAGTTCTTGAATCAATGCTTCATATTCCACAGTATTATTAATGCACTGAAATTCAAGTCTGCAGGCTAACATGGTTTTCTCTCCTTGCGGGTTGATTAAAGTGCATCATGTGCCTGCACCATCCTCAAACTTGGAACCATCAAAATAGAGAGTCCAAAACAAATAATTATTTAAAATATTATCTACTAAATTTACACACTTGGAAGCATCTATTTGTGAAAAAAATTTCTATTTGAGACACTACAACATTATTTGGAAATGGAGACCTTTGAGCATTAAAGGATCCCAAGAATGACTCGGTTGAGTAATTTCCAATAATATTATTGGTGAAGGCAACAGGTTCATTGCTTCCCTCAAGATTAGTGATTTTGTATTTCATGAACTTTTCTCGGTCTATCCTGATTTGGTTTGGTTTACCATTATGTGGCAACCACATGTGAGACCAATCAGTTGCGAAGTATCCATGCAACATTTTAGACCAATCCCTACTTAGAATCAAACAATAAAATTCTTGGATATCATCCACTAGAATATCGATTATCTGTGAAACTTTTGGATTAGAGGAAAGCCTAATTGAAACTGATGTTATTTCTCCAAGTACCTCTACTTTTGTCCTGTCTAATTGAGCTATGTGTACTGCAGATTTTCGAGGTGTAATATTCAATTTGGTGCACCCAACTCTTGGCATAATATTTGAAGAGGCTCTTGAATTAACAAGGAAAAAATGGACATTTCTGTTGAAAATTTCATAAGTAAGAAGGAATGGAGGAATATGACAAATAGATATATCACCGATCAGGACTAAATCTGAAGGATCTACTTTGTTTGAAGATGAGGGAGGTTTTCCCGTATCGTAGGTAGCTTGAGTAACTACATCAGATGGTAAAGGAGATACATGAACTGATTTTAACTCTCTTAAGACAATTTTATGTTATTCCTTGAGTTTAGTGAGTTCATGTAATGAAATGTTTGCTCTTGTATTTTTCATATCTTCCACTGTATCAAAAATTACCAATGTTTTGGAAGTATTTGGAGGGTTTAGTGGAATAGGATCAGTTTGAATAGTTTTAAACTTCTTACTTATTGTCTTCTCCTTTAAAGGAGTAGCAATCTTCTGTTTCTAATTTGTTATAGACATATCAAGAGAGTTTTTACTTCTTGTAGTTACTGGTATAGCTTGTGCTTCTTCTTCAATTGGGAGAATGAAATCCCACATTCCATTTAATTCAACTTCCACTTCTCTTTCAGCTTCCTCTTCGGCTGGCGAGTATTCTTCTACTTATTGATCAGATTCGACATTTGAAATAGTATTTGGTGGTTGTGATGCAGAAGAAGGGTTTATTTTAAACGAGCAAAAGGTTTTCTTGGGAGAAGAGGATTCTACGACCTTCTTCTTGATTTCGACCATTTCATTAGGCATGGTTTTTAACACTTTCTCAAGGCCTTGAAGATCGAAAGGTTCCTTTGAAGCTTTCTTTTTGGAATCATTCTTAAATGTTACTTTCTTTGACTTCCTTTCATCCATCTGTGATCTCTTTTCTAAATCTATAATTCTTATTTCTATAGATAGGGTTTCTTTCATATTTTCTACAAGAGAAACCTTATTGGCTCTATCTACAAAAATTGCAATATTATAAGGAAGAGATGATATGTACCATTCTATGTGTACATCTACTGCAGGTTTTGAGGTAGCTGCGATTTTATTTAGTAAATTGTTAAATCTGGAGTTGAAGTCTTTGATCCTTTCATCTGAATTATCTTTTAAGTTAGAAATATCATTGATCAAGGACATTATGGTCTTGTCATCACCAAATTTTGCAAGAAATACTTCTTGAAAAGTATCCTAGCCTCTTATTGAACCTGCTGGAAGGGAAAAATAGCAAGATCTAGCAGATCCTTGGAAGGTAAAAGGAAACAGTCTGATTACAACATCTTCATGTGCAACTCCATTAAGATTCATGGCTAACATAAAGTTATTTAAATGTTCTTTAGCAGGAAGACAATCATTAGGACTTTACTTAGGTAACCACTTTTCTGGGTTTGCTGGGAGAGCATTTGGATTAGCAACCAGAACAGCACCAGGATTTGTCCAAGGTTGAGCGGGTTGATCGGCCATAACTTGAACAGAGATTGAGAAGATGGGGAGGTCAGTCGAGAAGTAGGTATAGATGGCGAAGAACTTACTACTGGGTTAGTAATACTAGTTGGAGAAGAGGATATTTAATAAGAAGTGGATTGAGTAAAAGTGAATGGAGAAGTGAATGGATGGAAATGTGATGTGACCTTGCTGGTATCTGATTAAGATCTTGATGAGGTAACTTTAATATGCCGTGGAGGGATGGGAAACTCAAAAGGAGTTACTCCAAGCCTTTCACATTGCAATCTAGTTAATACACCAGTTTGTTGTAATAAGGAAGTAACACTTTCTTTAGAAACTTCGAGTCTCTTTGGTTTCTCAATAGAAATGGATATTTGTTCCAATTTCTATATCAAAGAATGGACTTCGGGAGACTCGGGAGTGTGAACTGGGGAAGGCGGTTGTCGTACTACTTTAGGATACGAGGGATATGTCTCTACAATTTCATATTTTTGATCAGGAGATTTTGAATGAGATCTAAAAGGTGTAGAAGTTGTGGAGGAGTTTTGACTCTTATGAATGTTTTTCGATTTATCTTTAGGTTTATATGCCATTCATAGTTGGATGACCCTCCTTATAGCGCCAAAATGTTGAGGCCTTCGATATCTACTACCACAACATGGGGGATAACCAGCCGATCCGGACCTTAGGACAACTCCTTTTCCATTTAAAGTGGTGGCTCTGACTGGGGATAATGGGACTGGTTTACCAGTATGGGTTTTAAAATGAGAGTGGGTGGTTTATGAATAACTGCAATAGAATAATGATAAATTAAATGACCTACTCTATCATGCAAATCTCTATCTAACTTAATCTAATATAAACCCATCTATTTGTCTAATATGCGATCTACAAAGATATTATTCTTGACATGTGAAAATAAAGATTAATCATGCATAAAACAGAGATGATAACGTATAAAGATGATTTCTTTGACTAAATAGTTAGTCAAAGAAATGTATAAACTATATCACATATATGATGATTTATATATGAAAATAAACAATCTCAGCTAGGCATCATACAATAGTGCAATTAACTCTTAACAAAAAGAACATATCTCATATATAATTCATGAAAATAAAATGTTATCACTAATTAAATAGAAACATAACTAGTCATACAAGATATAAGTACCATATATGTGAAGGTCTTCTCATTTGACTAATGACATAGATCAACTCCTTTCTTCAGATCAAATTATCTCCCAAGTATACAATAGTGCATCAACAAAGGAAAGTAGTATGATATTTAAAAGAAACAATCATGTTCCATAACTTCCCCAAAGCATTCACAAACTTATAGAAGTAAATTCTTTGCAAATGTTTTTTGATAAAATTCTGGACCCTTCTCTAAATGCATGAGAAGGGTATAAATACTATTCTAACTAAAGTTCAAAAATAGATTATACAAAAATTTGAGGAGGTTTCAAACAACCTTCCTCCTAACTAGTTAGCTAACTCTAAAAATAAAAGTGACTTGATGAGAAGAGGCTATGATGATGATTTTCTATCTGCCAGCTTGTCTTTCAAATCGCATATATCGGCCATCAGTTTGACTTGAGGAGGTGCCCCAAACTGTGTTCTGACCTGTCCAGCGAAAATATCATCTGTGAGAGGTGGCAATGTCCATTGTGTTGAATGGAGTGAGAAACTAAGGGTCATGATTTGGCTGTGCGGCTTAACGAGGTATTCCCAATATGACTCCCAATCAATCTTTTCCAACTTTGCGATTTCCTCCCTTTGAGTTTATGCTCTTTCCTTCCATTTTTTATGCAAGTCCTTTAGATCATGCAGTTATTTTAGGTTGCCTTATTTCACCACGTTGGTGGCAAACAGAGTGTGGTTTACTACTTTTACTATGTTATTCGACACCTCACCACTCTTGTTACTGCTAGTTTGGCTTGTTTAATCCTTGCATCCAAGTCTGTAAATAGAATGTCCTTGTGTGTCTCCTCGATCGTGTCTTGGGACTTCCCTGTATCCACTTGAGATTCTATGCGAGAATTAGGCCCCTCGCTATTGACAATCACACTGGGTGTAGGATTGTCCTCGATTTTCAACAAATGCATTGGGATTACTTCGAGCCTTTTCTTTCTAAACTCCTGAAAGTTTTCAAAATCTTCAGGACTCAAATTTGTCTTGCCCATTTGAATGATTGTTCGAAGGATTCAGCCGACTGTAAAAGGTCTTCAAAATCATTAGCCTCATGGTTATACGGCTTGATTTTTAACGAAGTAGTGATTTTATATCTATCTTGTTTGGATTAAATTTCCTTTTCGGAAAAGTATGAAGCCTGAGGCATTCTAGGCTTACTGACTCTTTGATTGCATGGTTAAAATTTGCTAATGAAAAGGAACTGCACCTAATAGGAAAAGATGGCCATAATAACTTCTTGTTTTCTTTTAGGAGCTTGGCCAAGCCTTTTCCCACGGTCTGATCGACTATTTCTCTTGCTAACAGTTTATCATAGACATATAAAGGAGGACATGTCAGTCGACTGTACTACCAAAAACCCTAATGTAGGTAAACCATTCTTCAACAAAATATTTGTCGACAGCAAGAAGATCTGTAGTGGCTTCTTTGGAAAACTTGGGGGATTTCTTTTTGAAAATTAATTGGTGCAATGGAAAAATAACAACATGGCATATTTTATAAAAATGGGGTATATAATAGGATTCCCAAATCTGTTTATGACTGAGATGAATAGGGTAGGGGTCCTATAAGGTCCATTTCCAACCCATAATTGGAAATTTAGTGCAGAAACAGATGGAATCCATGGCGTAGGCACTAAAATAGAGTGGAGGAAGGTTCTCTGGGGAGGAGGATCTCTTTTGTCGATAGTCAGTGATGACAGTAGCTAGGTTATCAGATAGGATGGTAGGCCAATTCATAATGTGGGAATTGACACAGGCATCAATCAAAGGAATCTATTCTATGGAAAACTTAGCATTATTAGGTAACCCGTATAGTTTACATAACATAGCAGCTGCATAGTTGTAGGGGTTTGCCAAAGAGGCTACAGGATACATATCCGTTTTATCAAATTTGAACTTGTTCTCTAGTACCCTCTAGCCCTGAATCATCTTTAAGGGTTCTTCATTTTTCTTTGCGACGTTAGCCACGTATGATTTATCATATATGTCCCGAGGGTTAGGAATATGGGACATTTGCTTCAGGTCTTCCACTTTGAATGATCCCATGAGTTCCATCCTTGAGCTCCTGAATTTCTTATCTTCAATAGTGAGGTTTCCCACTACCCACCTAATCATATCAGTGTATGGAAGGATTTTTTCTGTCACTCCTATTCTGTGAAGGAAAGAGTAGGAAACATCCTTGAATTGGAGTCTCGAAGGTTTTACTAAATTAGTTGTCTCTTTTGTGATAGTAACCTTGGGACACTCATCCTAGAGCCTATTGTATATGACCTCCCAAGATGTTGCTCCTCCATTGGTGCTGCAGACCATATCAGAGAATATAGGAGACATTTCTGATATCTCGGACTCTATAATGCTATGTTTCCTTTGTTTCTGCATCACCTTCCACAATGACATGTCTTTCGTAGCTTGCCTGAAATGGACGAGATATATCAATGTAGACGATATTGGGTAATTAAGACTGAAAGCTCTTTTGAAATGGTTTTGAATTGTGGGAAGATTTCAAATGAGATATTCAGCATTAACTACCCATAACTTGGAAAATAATTACCTCTCCTCGGGCCGTTAAACATTAATTACCCTGTCAAATTGCTCATTATTATATTAAAACATAATTATTTACCACAGTTACTGCTTTATTCATGCATCACAGTCTTTAAAACAATGTAATATAGTTTTGCCTGCTTATAAGGGGAAATGTGATTGTGAATTCATAAGGTATTCTGATTGGAATATCGCAGTAGGAGGTTTGATCGCATATCGCAATTTCTTTAAGGTGTTTTATGATCATTACATGGAAAAATGCGATTTGCGATGAGGATCTTATCCTTGGGTTGTTTTGCAAGAGTTTTCAAGGCAATTTCTTAGAGTTAGGTTTTATTATTCAGAGACTTAAAATTAAAGAAAAATGATCCCCATTTATATGTCTAATATTAGCTATTACTATATATAAATGGGTGGGTTGTTACATAGTACAACACCAGGTTGAGTAACAGTTGTCATTGACATCAACTAATGTGGATTTGGATATGTATATGATGTTATTGTACCTTGGTAAGAGTTGACAAGTGAAGGATCAGGAGGGGGATAGGTCTAAGCAGAATTGGTCCCCCCTGGGGTTGACCATAACTCATAGGAGGTTGATGATATGGTGATGGTTGAGGGTGGGAAATATGTCCGATAATATCATTAGTGGCATGAGATTTCCCCATCACATTAGGAGCACAAGGCTGAGGTAGATCGAGGAGGACAATATAAACATAACCTGACTGGGCATATATCATATCATATTTTAAGACTATTTGGAGATTTTCTTCCTCAGTTTGAGGGAAGTGAGATGTGACATCTTTACCTATGGGGGGGAAAGAGTTCTTAAAAACCAATCCCTATATACATGGTCTTAAAATTCAAGGGCTCTACAAATGCTCCTCCTTCTACACCATTCTTGTACATGGTCAAAAAGGCAAGTGGCATAATTTGGATGAAAAGTGGTTAATAGTTCGGTACCATTGTCATATCAAAGAGGTAATTGGAAATATGAAATAAAGGCGTTGGAAAGAGTCATAAAGGTGGGATTAGAGGAATGTAGTTGATTGACATACCACTTAGTGTTAGCTCTAGTTATGGTGTGTTGGAAGATATAAAGATGAATGGAGTCTTCGGTAATGGAATTTAATGAACATTGTTGGGTGTGTGCTATATTCTTTCCACGACTAGTCACACGAACAAGGCGGTCATGGGGGGTGAAAGACCACCCTATTCATTATGTTGGGTGTATCAAGTGGGTCATATGGGAGGAAAAGTCCCCCTGTCAGGGGGTTTGAGGGGGGTGGCGACCCCCCTGCATGGGATTTGAAGCACTGCCCTGGGAAAATTTTTTTGGAGCCTATATTATATGGGTGGACTTACCTATAGTTTTTTACATGGGTTTTTCACATGGTTTTGGGTGTGATGGTTTTTTTCCCATGGTATTTTGTAGATTTGGTAAAGGGAACTATGGTTATGTTCTAATCGAGGGTTAATGGATTGGGGTTTATGAATGCTTCGTCATGTATATATATGTATTGTAACATTGAAAGGAACATAATGAAAAATCAATTTAGTAGTCCTGGTTTTGGGATCCAGGGGAAAATCTCTATGTATATTTGTTTTATGCTTTATGTTCTCACCATTGTTTATTTTCTATTTTTATAATTCATGTGTAGGTAATTTCTGTACAGGGTTAAAACCTACATTTTGTATTAGAGTTGTTTCGGCTTCAAGGGGACGTGTTTACTACTGAGGGTTTTTTCTCAGGCCTGTGGTAGACCATGTTCATTGGGAGATCTACGGGATCAATCCTTGCAGTTAAAGAAGATGGCGAGCAATGGAAAGATAGAGATCGAGAAATTTAATGGCCATAGTTTTGAGGTGTGGAAGCTCAATATAGAGGATCTAATGGTAGATAAATATCAATGGATCACGGTAGATTCGATTACTAAACCAATGACAATGTGAGATGAAGATTAGGTGAAGTTGGATAAAAATGAAAAGAGCATAATATGGTTGTGTGTCTTAGATTCAGTATTGTTGAATGTATCAGGGGAAGCTACGGTGAAGGCTTTGTGGGACAAGTTAGGGACTTTGTACCAATCTAAGTCTTTGGTGAATAAATTGTTTGTATAGAAGAAGTTTTATAACCTGAGGATGAAGGATGGAGACTTAGTGACAAATCATCTGAATGCCTCGAATATTATCATAAGCTAGTTTTTATCTTTTGATATTAAAATTTCAGATGAAGATAAGTGCATCAGTTTGTTGTGTTCTCTACCATATTCATGCGATAGTCTGGTTGTTGTAATAGGTATCAATACAACTACCTTGAAGTTTGATGAAATAGTCTCAGATGAGACGGAAAAATATAGAGGGCTAGAATGGATATGCGTTGTCTGTACAAGGATGGTCCCAGAATAGAAACAAAAATAAGTCCTCGAGTGGGAGATCTAAATCTAGAGGGAGTTCTAAATCTCCATGAAAAACTGTAATGGAGTGCTGGAAATGTGGAAAGGAAGGGCGCTTCAAAAAGGATTTTATATCTAAAGCTCATGGGAAAGGAAAGATATCAGATGATGCTCCTTCTATAGAGGCGAAAACAACCTTAGATGAACATGGGGATGTGTACTTGGCTTCTTATTAAAGTACACATGTAGATAATGAGGCATGGTTGATTGACTGAGGTGCATCATTTCACTTCACTCCCCATAGATAGTGGTTCTGCGAGTATGAGAAATATGATGGCAGTGATGTCTTCTTATGGGATGATAGGAAGGCTAGAATCATTGGACGTGAAAAATTCAAGCTGAAGTTGCAAGGTGGAAGGATTAGAACACTTATGGGTGTTCTTCATATTCCTGTGTTGGCCAGAAATTTTATTTCTATGAGAAATATGGATGACGCAAGTGTAAAACAATGTTTGAGAAAGATATTTGGAAGATGGTTCAAGGAGCATTGGTATTGATGTAGGGAGTTCAGATTGGAACTCTGTACAAGCTTCTGGGTAGAATTATTATTGATGAATGCAATAGTTTTGTGGTTCCTGAAAGTGGAACAGAAAATCTAGTGCTCTCTGGAGAAAATACCATGCTATGACATTGAAGGCTTGGACGTATTGGAGAGAAGGGCCTTTGATTACTTCATGGTAATAGTATGGTAAAAGGTATGTCTAATTGCTCTCTGCATTTTTATTTGTATGAAAATTGTGTATATGGGAAGTAAAATCGGGCGAGTTTCCACTCTAGTGCTAAGAGGGTGAAAGGTATATTAGAGCTTGTGCATAGTGATGTGTTTGGACCTGTGTCGGTTCCATCAGAGGGTAAGCCTGTGTACTATGTATCATTTATATATGAATTCTCAAGGAATACATGGATATATTTCCTCAAGAAGAAATCTAAAGTATTTGACATGTTTAAAGAATTTAAGTCTCTTGTGGAAAACCAAACAGAGAAGAAGATAAAGGTGTTGAGGATAGATAATGGTGGAGAATTCTGCAAGAAGAAATTTGAAGACTTCTGTAAGAGGTGTGGTATAGCAAAGAAAATGACTACTCCATACACACCTTATGAAAATGGAGTTGTAGAAAGAATGAACATGACATTCATGGAAAAGGAAAGAAGCATGCTCAGTGGTGTTGAGTTAGGACAGGAATTCTAGGCAAAGGCAGTGGAGACTACATCTTACCTTGTTAATAAATCACCTTCATTAGAATTGGAGTATAAGACTCCACATGATGTATGGACTGGTAAGAAACCCTCTCTTTCACATCTGAGGGTATTTTGCTGTGATGCATATGTACATGTTCCAAAGGAGAAAAAAACCAAGTTGGATAGTAAATCTGAAAGGTGCATCTTTATTGGGGATAAGGATTGTTTAAAAGGTTATAAGCTTTGGAACACAAAAATTAGGAAGGTCTTGATATTGCTAGACCTGCCAAGAAGTCAGGGGATCTCCTCGGTAAGAAGTCCCAACTAGACCTAAGATCATTTGGTGTAGGAGTGCGAGTAGTGGGTTGTACGGTATCGCCTTGACTATGGTTGGGTGTAGAGGTAACTAAGATGTCCTTGTTGGTAGCAAGGGCGTGACATGCACAACAAGACAAGGAAGGTGCATGAATGGTTCTAATACATGGAAGGTGGAGTGAGTGCCCCTTGGAAACATGTGTAAAAACGCCGCTTGGAATGGAACACACGAGAAAATATGCATCACGAAGTAGAAGGTAGGCAAACCAACAATCCAAAGTGATGGTTAAATGAACATCACATCTCACTAAGATTCATACATACACATACAGAAAGAGTCTATACATACATGCGTAAGAAAATAGATACATATATCATTAGAGTAACCAAGATAACTGAAATACAAGTGACAACAAATGCATGAAACGTGTTGGCTCTATTATATTAAGAAGTGAAAGTTCTAATCATACAGTACAACCATGACCAACCACTAGTCCTGATAACAGAATGTTACAGTCACTGCCGCTGCTCCTCTAAAGAGATTTACTAGCTCTGCACTTGGAGAAGCCAACGCTCATTACAATACTCTCCAATATTTCTCTAAGGTACTCCTATTAGAAGCTTGGCTACCCAAAAGCCTCTACAATGAGTTATGAGGTTCTATAAATAGAAAAGGGTGAGGTAACCCTTGACATCACCCTTTGTGACTATTCACCTACCCTCATGACACTTCAACTACTCTATCATTGTTACATTCAACTATCGACACTTGGACTTCCACTTTATAAGATGTTACATACAATCTGCACATGTACCCATGTAAGACAAAATAGGCTTGAGCAAGACATGCAAGACATCACTAAGGCTCAAACAACCGTGGGAATACCAACTCTTCGACATCCTCATGATGGTTGATGGTGGCGAATTGATGCCAAGCTTGGTAGTCCACGATGGTGTTCGTGTACTTTGTGGTGACATCTTTCTGGAAACGAACTCTTGTGTCTGTTACATCTAGGTACATTGATTTGGCTCCTATGTCCAACTCGTCTGATAACATGCACATCATCGTCTTGAGTGATGCCAAACCAGTGACATACTGATGCATAGTGTTGTTACACAACATTTTGTCACTGTCCATGTACTCCCCATTCCTTGATCTTGGAAGACCTCTACAATGAACCCTACATGCTTTCCCTTCATGAAGAAACCCTCATTGTGTCCCTCTTCATGAGCAGATCAATTCCCTTTTGCACCATTTCCCCTGAAACTTATTTTTTGCCCAGTTTAAAAGACTGGTGCTAATGGCCCTTGTCTTCCTCGTGCCAATATGTAGGGATTAGCACTGTCCCTAGCACCGACCAGAGTTACTGAGCTTTGTTCCAGTCACGCCGGTCCTCTTATGGAAAGTTTTTAAAATAAAGAGCCAAAGCTTCCAGCTCTAAAAGCTTCATAACGAAAGTCTGGTAAATGGTTTGGCCGGATGGGATCGAGGATGTCAGTTTGGGCTCCTTTCCCCTATAATGGTGGAACTACCTCAAGGGATAAAACCTTCTCCCATGAGAAGAGGATCCATCTACCATCCATTCATCATATATAAACCTCCCTTTTTCCCAAGCACAATCTAGTGTTAATGTTGGTGAGATAGTGCTAATTAAGTTTGGAGTAAACAACAAGCTACTCATAGTTGTAGCTCTCTAGTTGTGTGAGGGAGAAGTGTGAATTTGGTTTGGAGTGAAGCCCGAAGGGAAGAGCCTTAAAACTATTGTTGTTGAGGTCATCATGGAATTCTAGAAGAAGTGTGTGGGAACCTGGTCTTGTTAGAGGAGAACGACAACGTCAAGGCATTGGTTGTAATCTCTTCTTGATCCAATATATATGCAACTATCCATTGATTTGCTACATGATTTGTCATCTTACATGTTCATGGATTAATGTTTCTTGACTTGTTAAGTAGGTTGAATTATAATTTGTCTATTATCATGGTTGTTGTTTGCTGTTGTTTACTTGTTTCAGGTGTTTGAAGAAGGAAGCGAGAGATAGCTGGACTGAGCAAGCAAGGATATCATCAAACAGGATAAGCATACTAAGAGGTAGGCCCTCTTAATTGGTTCTAACCCAAGGAAATATTCCATAGAATGTATCAGTTGTGGCTAGATCCATTATCAGGCTAGAGGAATTTGTTTGTGTCTGCACTTATAATTTTACTTGACCACAAATTGGCGACTTTGCTGGGGAACCAATCCTTTTGTTTGTCTTAGATTTCATGATCTCATGTGAACTTTTCTAGTTCCACTTTTTCCCTTTGGTTTTGTTTCTTTTCTCCTACTTGCTGGCCTGAGTTTGAAATTCATCGTAGTAGATCTAGTCCCTCTTTCATTTTTTTTTAAATTTTTTTCTTGGCTCCCTCGATTAGCACGCTTAATCTGCTGACAGTTGCACCGATCAGCGCGATATGTTGAGAAACAATCGCGCTAACCAGCCTCTGGTGCTTGTTGTCAGTTAGGAAGTCACGTCGATGCCTTTAAGTGAATATTAGGGTTCATCCCCAATCTTGGCCATTGCGTTTTGCTCTCATGATTTTGACCCCATAAACCTTTTAGACCATTTTCTCCCTGACTAGAAAGTTTCTTTTCATTTGGTTTTGTTTGCTTGTTGGCTTATCATCTTTTTGCTTGATTTCTTGAGTCAATGAGTGGTGAGTGGCACTAGGGCATCTATAGTGTTGTTCATTCAACTGTTTTTGAACTCAGTGAGTTGAGTTGTAAGTGTACTTAGTCGCATTTCGGTTGCAGTCCTTTTACAACTTTGACCTCCATTACACAAGTTTGAAAACTTTTCGTTTGTTTGTCTAAATGTTTCTTTTCTGGCATGGATTACATTGCTTTTCTTGTTGTTGGTAAAGTCAGTGCTTCATTAGTCTGAATGAGCCTCTCTTTTCATGTTTTCATTTTCTTGGAGTGTTGTATGCGAAAAATTTATTTTGTTGTTTCATGAAAAGTATGAAATTATAGTTTTTTGCATCATTGTCCTACGATAGCCTACATCATTAAAGACTAGGATTGCATTGGCATTTGAAAACGAAAAGAACTCTTTTTCTTTTGAAAGGACTGTTAGAAATTTGCTTGTCAGGAAATTAGGAATTGGAATTCGTTTTTCATTAGTTTATTTTTTCAAAAAGTGAAGCAGTGAAAGATCATTTTACTTTCAGTTTCTTGGTTGTTTGCATTTGATTGTGTGGTTTCTACCCTCTCTAGTGTAGGAAATTCATCGAATTGAAAGGGACTTGTCTCATTTAGTTGCATTTAGGGTTTTCCGAGTTGCATCATTAAGACCTGAAAACTGAAACATAACTCAAGATAAACTTTAAAATGAATTCAATTAACCTAAGACACATTTGACATTTAACGATCATATCTAGAAGGTCTAGGTTAGAGACGTGTTCCAGTGTCTTTAAACCTAGCAGCAATTGTTAGCTTTAGCATTAGACAGTGCTAGTACGGATTTGTGCTCCCTGTACCATCGAGTATATAACGGGAGACCCCTCTAGGCTGCAATCCTTTATCCTTAGGAAGCCGAGTCGTCCGCCTTGAAAATGTGATACAACGAACACAAAATTCGGGAGATTGTTTGCTCATACTTCTCGGTCCTGTTATAGCCTAAATCTACCTCAGGCTGAGAAAGGCAGGTCTAGGGTAACATCAAACCACGCTTAACCTGGTAGCTAGCCCTACCAGGTCGGGAGAGGGCTCTTTCCTTGTCAATCTCAGGAAAATATAGCAAATGAGGCTTGAGATGACTAATGTAAAGACTAATTTTAGGCTAGGTATGTGCTCAGAGGAGTTTGATTGAGTTTTATGTTGGTTTGCTAGATCAAATGTGAAAGGAAGTTTTGGGTCTGGGGAATGGACTCAGTCTTATAGAGGTTTCTATGGGGCAAGGTAGGCAAATGCTTTAGTACTTTGAAATTAAGTGAAATGGAGAGTCTTAAGACTGGTGAGGAGCTGGAGAGGGCATGGAAATGTCATGAGTCCTCTTCAGACAGTAGAAGACATGTAAAACTAAATAAACCCTAAGGTAGAGCACTGCAACATCAATGAATTCCACCTTTATACTTGATTCATTTAGTTAAGCAGAAAAGAGAGAGATAATGGCACACATAAACATATGATAACTTGAATCACAGAAGGAAAAACAATACTAAATCACCTTGCCACAAGAATCCCACAAAACGCTGCAAACCCTGGTCTATTTCCTTGCCAAATTGCAGAGATGAATGTACAATAATACTCAAAGCATTCACAAGAGTCAAACCTTGACAAATGACTAAGAAAGTACAAGATATAGGCAAAAAACCACCCATTATATCCTTTAGGGGTCGAATCCATGAGTCTAGGAGCTATTTCAACAAGATCTAAACTAGGAACTGAAAAATAGGCAGTGGAACAACTTGCCTCTAAAACTATGGAAATTGATTCATTCAGTTCAAAACCACCTATACATGATGTATCTACCTCCTCGAGTCAATTTTAATCATTTTTACATCAAAGTACATCAATTTACATCATGAATTTGACCATGAGAGAAAATTCAAACTGAGAAAAACTAGGCAAAATTTTTGAGTTTTGGGCAAAATTGAGCAAATTGTGCCTGATGCGCAATGCCTTTTCCTAGCTGAATTTGGAGGCCTTCCCCTTCACCAAATTTTCTCCAAGTTGGCTTGTTAGAAAGGTCTATCTATTTAATTTCTAGGACAAGTGTAATTTTTGAATTTGGTGTCCATTTGCCCCTCCAAAAATCAGTTCTCCCAACATTGCTTCTTGTGGGTCCAAAAAGTGGCAGAAAGGGCAATTTTGAGGTGTTTTTTTCCCTTTTGGTGACCCAAAACTCCTCCAAAATTCATGAAATTTTTTGGGTTTTCATATTTTTTCATGAAAAATCTAAAAATGTAAGCCATTCCTCAAAATTCCTTACCAGATCAATGCGCAGTGCCACTGAGGAAAATCCTTGTGTATTGCAATTAAAAATTTGAAAATGACAAAAAGTTCTCCAAACTTCTTCAAAATTGGCATGAGGCAAGCTGATCAACTACTTTGCTGAGCCAAGGAAGCTTCAGCCAATATTCTAAGTTTTTCTTTCTCCTTTTTGGCCTTTAAGGCTCTCCCTAGCTTGGCTTTTAGTCTCCTTATTCGTGCCTTACAAATTTTGTTCCGGGCCAAATAGTGATAGGCCATGTGTCGCAACATTTTATTCTCCTTATTAGCCTTGTCAAGAAGCTTCTCAAGGTGGACATTCACTCTTTCCAACCATGATTCTTGGTCAGCCTCTATTTCTTGCTCTAGTGAAGTCAGCTTGACTTTCCTCCTTTTTGCCATTTGTCGGTTTTCCCTGATAGTTTGCAGCTCCATGATCATCTGTTTATCCTCCAATTGCTTGTTTTTTTGCTCAAGGTATTTAATGATCCACTTAGCCCTCTCAAGGTTGATGGATAAGGCATTGATATCAACTTCTTGTTCTCTAATGACCTCCTTGAGCCTTGAGTTTTGGGAGATCAAATCAGTATCCTCCTCTTGAATCAAAACAAAGTCTCTCTCCTGACCTTCAGAAGGCCCTTCATCATGCAATGGTTTCTTTCCTCTATCCTGTACCTGCTCTGCTGAAGAAGAAGGCAAAGCCCCTTTCACCTCGGGTGAAGATAACATTTTCCTGTTGTCCGGTGAAGAGAACGAGACCCCTTCCACCCCTAGTGGAGATAATACTCGTTTTGCAGCTGCAAAAAGTCTTCTTGTCCCCTTTTCATAAGTGATAAATACAGGAATGTGAGCCTCTTCAGTTTTGCTTTCATGCTCTCTTTGTTGCCTGGAAGGTCCAGCTTCCTCTTGAGGTTCTACAAACATTTGAGGTCCCTTGAAAATCTCTTGGGCAATGAAAGTTTCCCATGGCACTCCAAATTGAGTCAACTGGTGCAAAAGAACAATTTTAATGATATCAAAGTGATATATGCTATTGAGCTGCTGTGGGTAGGGTTTCCTCTTTGCAATTACAATCATCCTCTCTATGTTTTTGCAAATGAAGTATGGTATGCTCATCATTCTAACCCTAGTAAAATGCATAAGCAACCTGATATGATAAGCATAGAGTTAGGAGAACCTTCCCTCACATGTGAAGTATTTAATGATGAGTTTCATTAATGGCACATACTGGTCCTCCAAAAACTTGAAAGGAAACACCCTGCCCAATTGGCTATGATATCTAGCTTTAATGTAGGGTTCATAGTTTTGTTTGCTGATATTTTGTCTCTTATTCCATCTTTCCCCCACATCTAGCATCTTAGTTGCTTCTGCAATAATGGCTGGTGAAAGAGTGAAGTTGATGCCAGCAAGTTGTACCATATTGTCCTCCATGTTAATGACAAATTGCCTAGCCAATTCATGATGATACCTAACCCTCTACCATCTCACAAAACTCAAAGCAAGATTGGTATATAAAAAAAGTGGTGGCAAGAGGACAAGCAATAAGTTCAACAATATTAATAGGCTCCTCTTTGATGATCTTCCCGCCCTTGTGAGGTCTCCTAGGCTATAAATTTATGTTCCCTGAACTGTCATTGTGTGTTTCTTCATCATAACTTGAATCATTGTTTCTTGCCATTGTGCTTGTTTTAGGGAAAATGATGAAATGAAGGTATGATGAAAAATGGTGATGAAAGAGGACAATAGTGATGAGTATGAAGAGATTTTACTCTTGGGAGATGAAATTGGGGAGTGAAAGGAATGATTTTAGGAAATTAGGGTTTAGTGAGGGATTTAGGGTTTGGTGAGGGAAATTCTTGCTTTAGGGGAGTGGGGTATGAGAAAATGAGATGAATGAAGTGTATTAGGGTAAATAAAGAGTGAAAATGGGTTTGATGAAGTTTTTGTGAGGGTGGGATGAAAATTGCACAATTGGATGGCAAACAATGAAGAGAAACTAGGGTTTCATTCTTCACATGCAAGATCTATGAAAAACACCAATGTGACTTCAATTTCAACCTTAAGAGGATGAGTACTTACTTGTAGAGGGCAAATATAGCAAATTTGAGGTTTGTTGAGTAATTTGGCACGATTTGGGATGATTTGGAGCAAACTGGACTGATGCATAGCGCACTGGGTCCAATGTGCAGCGCCAATTCAAATTTACACTGCAGTTCTGCCTCTGATGCACAACGCCTGCCTGATGCGCAGCGCCAGGCCAAGTTGCCTTGAAAACAAGGTTTTTTTGCTTCTTTGACTCCCAAATCACGATTTTGGTGCTCCAAGAGTAAATTTGCATAATAAAATGTCCAAGAGGACCCTTTTCACTTTAAATATGAATGACTTTAATTTTTCACTCATCTCAAACCCACTTTTCTAATGTTAAAGTCACTTTTGGTTTTGAACTCTGTTTTTCCATTGAAATTGAATTTTCTTAATAATTTGACAAACTGATGCTTTGATGCTTGTGTTTTTAGCTTACAGTGGTTGGAATTGGCAAGGTGACCAAGGGTAGCAATTTTGAACTTATTACATATAGGAAAATTAAAATTACATGAATTTTTTATACATTGAACATAAAAACTCTGCCTCAAAATAGGGTTTTGAGGAAAAAATCAATTATTGAGTATATCATTATTGAAATTTTGATCTTGAGACCTTAGTAGACCTCCTCATGTGCCTGTTGACCATTATTGAGCTTTTACATGACTATGGTGGCAAACCCTAGACCTGATGAGACCTAAAACCCTAAAAATGGCTTTTGCAAATGTAATGACAAAAGATGACTGTAAATGATCTGAACTTGTAAAAATAGGCCAGCAGGTAAAGACCATGAGGGAAATTTGATAATGAACCACTACCATCAAATGATCTATGATCCTAATGGAATGCAGCTGATTGGATGAGACACCTAGAATGCATCCAAAAAACAGAATTTTGATCACTGATGGAGGGATGAAGATACCGACACTAACAGGTCCGCCGAGAGGTATTTAGTAGTTCACGGTTGCTTGGTAATCCTGTTTACCTAGATAATCTAGAGTAGTCATTCGATATTTTTGACTCATTAAACTTAAAAGATCATTCGAGCACTTGTCCTTTCGAGCTCGTTTCCAATTGAAAGCTATAGAGTCATCTTTGTTTCTTTCTCGACTCTTAAAAAATTAAAGAGCACCAGTCTTTTATGCATCTTAATAATTGTTTGCCCACTATCTGATAACACCCTATTAGTCTTCTCTGAGACCAAATCATGAGTTTCCCTTGAAAGAGCATTTTGAAGCCTTGAATTTTATTTTTCTGTCGACTGATAGAAGGTCATCGTGGGTGAACCATCTGGTTCACCCAGTTCCTCTTCCTCTCCTCCGTCTGAAAGATTGTCTGAGGAGTCATTTCCTAAGTTACCAGAGTCACTCAAGGACCAAGGTGTTGAACTCAGAATTGTTCTGAGCATTCAACCTTTGTCATCTCATCCTCCACCTACTTTTGATACTAGGTCATATGTTGATCTTGGCCCAGAATCTCCAGACAATCCCATTCAAACTCCTGAGAACTCGCCGACCACTGACGGTCAGCTTGGACTGGTTATCTACCCTCTGAATCCTCTATTTGACCCTGTTGTGATATCACCACAGTGTCCTTACAGTTTGTACAACCAGTCGGGTGTTCCTTTGGAACTATCCCCTCATACTTCTTCAGCCATTCGTCATTGTTTGTTCCCGGATATGGAACCCGAAGGTGATGCTCCAGTCACCTCTCCAGAGGAGTTAGAAGTTTCTACTCCACACAATATCGAGGAGGAAGAACATCCTTTTCCTCCTGAGGGTTTCCCCTATACAGGGGGTATTCTTGCTAGTTTTCCACCTAACTATGTGTCTTTGGAACAGTTGGTTTCAGGTACACCTAGTGCCTCATCACTTTACCGTAACCTTGTTTGGGCATCAGGCGCCATGCCTACTTCAGGTCCATTCATTGCAAACACGACTTCCCAATAGGCTGTTACCTCAGTCCCAGTGAAACCCACCATTCCGAACACCCTTGTATCATCAGTCCCAGTCACCCGTCTGGCCCAACCGACAGTTTCAAGGAATGTCTCTGTGAGTTCCTCCATCCCTAAAGTCAGTGGTCAAGATGTGCCACCACTTGGGGGGCAAAACCTGAATGTTTTTATGGTGTCAGGTGCCACCAATGTGAGTGGCTCACAAGCTCGCATGCTTGGTATGAACCATCCTTCTTCTAGTGTTATTCATAACCCTATTGATCCTATTGGATCAAGCAATGTCCAATACCAACAGATCTAGAATCCTATTGGTCCGTCTAGATTGAGTGACGTCCAGTATCAGCAGCCCTATGAGGCTCAGGTTAAATACCAAACTCGTTACGTTCCATATGGTTCTCAAGTGATGGTTAATCAAACTTACACCCTTCAGTCTGGGTAGTACATTCAGCATGGATCGTCCACCTTATAGGGTGGCTATGGCCAGATTCAGTTCGAAAATTTTCCGAGCATTGTTCAAGTACCCTTACAACAGCAAGTACAACCTCTAAAACAAAAAGGGAAACCTTTATTACCGCAAGGGCAACCTCTGTTGCAACACGGGTTATCCGTGCAACAACAAGGGAAAATGATCCTGCAGCAAGGTCAACTGCAACAACCGCAAGGTCAACCCTTGCAATAGTTGCAGCAAACCGTGAACCAATAGATGAAATAAAATTCCCACAACTCCTAGCCCATGTCCTCGTAGGGCCAATCTCTGCTACCCTAGGGACAAATTTTGCAGTAGCAAGGCCAACCCTTGCAACAACAAAACCAACCCAAGCAGCAGCAACCCTTGTATACATATCAATAGGGTCAACCCTTGCAAGGGTAAGGCGAAGGTCAAGTCCTGCAGTAGTAGACCCAAAATCCTAATGTCCTAGGTCGACAAGTCCAGAATCCTTCTGGTCAAGGGAATCAGGTGCAAAACCCTAATGCCCTAGGTTAACAGGTTCAAAATCCTTTTGGTGAAGAGCAGCAGGTGTAGAATCTCTATGTCCAAGGGCAAGAAGTGTATCAACCTTATGCCCAAGGACATCAGGTTCAAAATCCTCTTGTTCAGGGACAATAGGTTCATCACTCGTATGTTCAAGGACAACAGGCTCAATATCCATATGTCTAAGGTCAATAGGCTCAACAGCCTTTTAACCCGTACTTTGCTTATCAGCAACTTATGGCCAGACAATTCCAAGGCATTCAAGATCAAAATCCTCCCTATAGTCAAGGTAACTTGCAATGGGGATAGCATTAGATGCCATATGGCAAAAATCCCCCAGTGTGGGGCAAAAATCCTTACCAGCAGGGATGGGCTCCTCTGTTCGGACCCGCTTATCGACCTCCTATTCCTTTTAACAACCAATTGCCTTTCTTGGCCACACTCGAGTTGCCAGATGTATCTCGCCTTACGAATGATCCAATCCTTCATTCGCCATATTGGACTCCGGTGGCATCCAAGATACCCAGTGATTTTCCAAAGTTTGATGGGAAAGCAAAATAAGATCTTCAAGCCCATGTGATGACATATCACCTCTAGTGCTCTTCGAACTCTTACGTTGATAACTCCATTCATCTCTGTATTTTCCAACAAACTTGTGCAGGCGCTGCAGCCAAGTGGTACATCGAGATTCCTCGAAGTACTTACCAAGACTTTAACTCTTTAGCCATGGCTTTCCTCACGCATTTTTAGCTACCGGTTCACTATGAAACTGGCACCTATTTTCTCACATCGCTTAAGCAAGATATTGCGACACACATCTTCGATCACATCCATGAATGGAGACATAGACATTGCCTGATAAAATTTGAGATTACTGATCAGTTTCTCACTGAATGGTTCACTAAATCGTTCGTGGCCCCAATTTCCCGCGATATATCTATGAGTGGATGCATTACTGAAGAGCAAGCCATTGCTTGTGCCCAGTACTTAGATCTAGTTTATTCTCAGTCTGGAACTTTATATGTGTTATTACCCGATGCTCCGGAGCCATCATCTGATCCCACAACATCAAAGTCACAAGTTGTACCTCCTGTCGATGGAGTTATCGGTTCAGTATCCCAGACCCCTAATAAATCTTCGTCCAAATAGAAGTTGGTCTCAAATGTTGTTCCTAATAGTTCTTCCCAGAATCCACCTGGCCTTGGTAAAACCTCTGAGGTCCACGCTGTCCAGTCTACCACAGTGGACAAATCCTCGAAAGGTAAGAAGAAAGGCAAAGGCAAGGGTAAAGCCGATGCCGCAAAACAGGGTCCTCCTAAATCATCTGTTGGTCAATCTTCAAAACAGAAACCTAAGTATCCCTGCCTCATTTGAGAGGAATATGACTACAATAAGGATTGTCCCTAATGATCCGAAGTTAGTTTTTTGCTCAAGGGGACCCCCATTGTCCTCAAAGAGCCATTTCCATCTCAGCAGACCCAAATGGTAGACCAGCCTCAATCATCTGCTTCCTCGGGATCTCAAGTGTTCATGATGAGTATGCCTATTAATGTGGCTACTAGATCGAAAGCTTATCAAACTCCTGCTCCAATAGATGGGAAAGAGAAAGAAGCCGCCTCTTCTTCTTTTGCCCCAAGTTTTGGCCCTCTTCATATCGAGCACCCTAACCTTGATTCTGCTATACGACCACCCTCTCGATGTGTGTTGCGGAAATCCCCGTATAATCCTAATGCCCAAGCTGCTCAGCACTATAATATTGTTGAGGATTTGGCTCAGGTGCCATTAGCTTTGTCAGCTCTCGAGGTGCTCCAAAGCTGCTAATTGCAGCAGAAATCTTTGCTGTCAGTTATCGAGGGTATCGATCCCACCGATTCCAATTTGATATGTTTTGATCTAGAGAACCATGTTCCGCACTTCCCTCATCAGATTGCCTTTCTCATTCAGGTAATAATCAATGAGAAGACCATCCACAAGACTGTCATCGATGAAGGTGCTTCCACCTGCATCATGTCAACCGCATGCTGGAAGGCTACTAGTTCTCTTGCTTTGAACCAATCTCTGAACACTTTGGAAGCTTTCGATGGGCGTGATTTGTGACCCTTAGGTGTCTTACCTAACCTTGCCATTACTCTAGAGGGCAAGACAGTGCAAGTTGAGGTAGATATTGTTGATTCCAATCTCAATTACAATCTTCTACTCAGCTGGAGCTGGACCCATGCTATGCATGTTGTAGCCTCCTCCCTATTTCGCGTGATTTTCCCCCATCAAGGGAAGATTGTCACTATTGACCAACTATCTTTCTTTACCTCTTCCTCCTCGGATGGAAATGTTTTGTACGTCAAGCACACTGGTGCCCCCTATGAGAGTGTGGGGGTAGGTCTTTTGAAATATTCTGCCTTAATGGGAATTTTTCCACTCCCACCTCCTCATGTTGCCTCTGTCAACATGGTCTCAGTTAAATCTGATCCTTGGGCCATACCTTCACCAAATCTTGTTGATACTTGGGGTGAGGTTATGCCGCTTAGTCCCGCCAAAGTCAATTATGTGGAAATTGTTTCGGCTTCAAGTTTTGCATCCTTTGATTCTTCTGTTTTGAATACCTCTCTTGATACATACTCTCAATCCCCGTGGCTTGGCGCTTTGGAATCACCTAATCCCTTAGCTGAGACCGTCCTTGCTGATGAAGGTATCATGGAAGTCATGTCTCTTGAGGAACCACCTTGGATCGATACTCATCATCGCTCCTCATTCCTACCTCATCCGATGGTCATGTATATCGCTTTCGAAGAGTTCTCTTCTTTGTTTCCTCCCCTCCTGCTTCCACCACCAATCATGACTCATGAAGTATGGTCAGAAGGAAAGTTGGGTAATATTACACAAACGATGCCAATTGAAATTTCTATCAAGCCTGGTATTGTTGAACATGTCCATATCAAGGTATCTTGTTCTTTGGATGGGATCAAGAATTATACTTGTCTATTTCAAGAATTCGATGATGTGTTTGCATGGTCCTACGAAGAAATGCCTGGCATTGATCCTAGCAACATTGGAAACGAAATACCAACTTATCCGCAGGCGAAGCCCGTCCGCCAACGGCTCCACCTAGTGCACCCTATGAAGGCCACCACTATCAAGGGTGAAGTTGAAAAACTTCTCAAAGCTGGGTTCATCTATCCCATCCCTCTTACAAATTCCGTGTCCAATATTGTCCCAGTGACTAAAAAACAAGGCACGATCCATGTTTGCGCTGATTATCGAGATATCAATTGTGCTTGTCCTAAAGATAAATACCCTACTCCCTTCATTGACCAAATCATTGATGAATGTGCCAGGACCGAGATATTTTCCTTTATGGATGGTTTTTCTAGTTACAACCAGATCAACATTGCATCGAACGATCAAGAAAAGACCGCTTTTATCTGTCCATAGGGTACGTTTGCGTACAAAAAGCTCCCTTTCGGCCTAAAAAATGTTGGGGCTATGTTTCAGCGAGCGATGTCCTATGCGTTTCATGATATTCACAAAATTTTCCAGCCTTACGTGGATGACCTTCCCGCTCATTCTCGTAAGCGCCAAGATCACCTGGAGCATCTTCGATAGATGTTTTTGCACTATAGACACTATAACATTCGGTTAAACCCACATAAATGTGTTTTCTATGTAGAATCTAGATGAATTCTCGACTTCATCGTTTCCAAGGATGGTATTTGCCTCGATCTGCTAAAAGTCGAGGCCATTGTAAATTTATTCCTTCCATCTTCATTGCACCAGCTTTAGAGCTTGCACCCAATTATGCTGGGCTAGATACAGTATTTACCTGGTTGCTAAAACAAGGAACGCCCTTTGTATGGGATGAGGTGGCCCAAAAATATTTTGATGATCTCAAGGTTGTCCTCGTAAATGCTCCTCTGTTGCACCCTCCAGATTATTATCGAGATTACTTTCCTTACCTAGCCATAGCCCCTAGCACCATTGCTATGGTCTTGGTCCAAGATGACGACAAAGGAAACGAACATGTTATCTACTACCTTAGTTGTAATCTCCTCGACATTGAAACATGTTATGCACATGTCGAGAAGTTGGATTTGGCTGTCGTCCAGGCTATTCAATGCTTTTGTCATAACATCCTTTTGCTCATGACTACGGTGACTTCTAAATGAAACCCCATAACCTATATCCTGACTCGTTAGTTGCTGGGGGGAGAATATTCTAAATGGATCATGATCCTACAAGAATTTGATTTGGTATTTACTATTGCCAAATCTAAGAAGTCACTCGTTTTCGCCGAATTTATTTTTTCCCTTCCCTCTAATTCTCTCCCCGCTAGCATAGATGAACAACTTCTAGATGAGACTATCTTCCTGATTATCACCCTTGATCCATGGTACGGTGGTATCATTGTGTATCTCAAGACGTCCACGTTTTGGTCCATGTTGACTAAGGATGATCGCCAAAGGATTCGACATCACTCCCAACCCTACCGTATTATTAGCAATACTTTATACCGCGTCGGTGTCGATTTAGTTCTTCGCTAATGCCTTACAATCTAGGAAGCTGAAAGAGTTTTCAATGATTTCCACTCCGGGGCATGTGGTGGTCATATGTCTGGTTACGCTACTGCTCAAAAAATCCTTCGTGCTTGTTATTTCTGGCTGTCCATTTTCAAGGATTGCATCCTTGCTGTTCCCAAGTGCTATGAATGCCAAATTTACCAACGCAAGATGTGTACCCCACCCGCTCATCTACACCCCGTCATTACCGTTGCTCCTTTTTCCAAATGGGGCATTGATTATATGACATGTAACCCTCGTTCGGTCGGGGGGCATGGCTATATTATCATCGCTGTGGATTATTTCACCAAATGGGTCGAAGTGATGCCTACATACTCTGCAGATGGTAAGACAATGGCTCAATTCCTTTTCAACCATGTTATTTCTAGGTTTGGCGTACCTCAGGCCATTGTCACAGACCATGGCTCCCATTTTAGAGATTACATGATGGCTGAGCTGACATCCGCATTAGGTTTGCGCCACGATGGCTCGACCCCATATTACCCTCAAGATAATGGCCAAGTTGAAGCTGTGAAAAAGGTTTTGGTTATAATGCTTCAGTGTACTATTGGGATGCACAAGTCAAATTGGCATCTCATGCTCATTTCAGCTGTGTGGGCTTATCAAACCCTGACCAAAGACGCAACTAGTTTCACACCATTCCAACTAGTCTATCGTCTGGAAGCAACATTGTTGATAGAATGTGATATTCCTTCACTCAAGTTAGCTGTTGAACTCCTCCCCAAAACATCACCTCAGGAGGAACGCCTCTTATATTTAGAACGACTGGACAAGACTCGTCGTCTCGCTGCCTTGGTCATCGAAGAATAAAAGAAACGGGTCAAGTCCCATTTCTATCAGTCCGTCTCCCCTCGCACATTCTCTGAGGGTGATTTGGTATTACTATACGACCAAGCTAATGATAAGCTGGGGGCAGGAAAGTTTTAACCTGTAACAACCCCGAAATTAAACATGCAACTAATTAGATTAATCATGTGATTTATAATCAACACGCAATTTATCAACTATTTGATGAGCCCCAAAAATGGATAATTATATGGGCTCATTCAACCTCCTAATTCGAATTAATCCACCATTCTCATTAGTTTATTGCATGTTTTTGATTATATTTATGCTAATAGAGTGAATTGGGTTAGTCATTATACCAACAAGTCTAATGGGTGCTTTGTGCAAATTTTTAGTCAATTTTGAGACAAAATCAAAGGTTTTAATGAGCACTTGGCAGCCAAATTCGTGGAAGAAAAAGGGAGAGGATTTGTAGGAAGGTGTCCCCTTCATTTATGGGCCCTTACCTCGAATTATCCACCATCAACTTGGAGTTCAAGGGCCACCAAATCAATTATCACAAGGGCAACCGAGCAAGTGCTAGTAAAATTGATGTTAACTACAAGTTTTGGCAGCCAAGTTCCTAAAGTTTAGGAGGGCTGTTGGGGTCCTCAATTTGTATAAATAAGAGGGCTTAGGGCCTCATTTCAGTTAGTCACTTTGTAGGTAGAAGTTAGCTAGTTTGTAGTTCGATTTTAGTCATTTTTTAGGCAATAGGATAGCTTTGCATTTCAGCACATTTTCAAGTTTTCCTTGTGGACAGTTTTTGGAATGTAACTATTCTTTTGATCAATAAAGATGAATCCAGCTTTGCACCAGCTCTAAATCTCTCTTAGGAGGCTGTAGCTCTTGGGGTTGGGCCCATCTCAAGTGCCCAGTACCTCCTTTGTTTACTTTTATGTGTTTTTGTTGCATTCTTAGAATAAAATCTGCTATTTAGATTTAAATCTTGTTTTGTTATTTAGGTTGCTTTTGATGATAAAAAAAAGGATTTTCATGTTCAGATTTAGTTGATAGGTTAATAACAGGGAATATCTTCAGAAAAAGGGCCATGAAGCACCTCTGATTTCACCTCTCCCTCAGTGGGATCAGGAGCTAGGATCAAGGTGACCTTGCTGCCAACAAAAACACTTTCTTTGCTTCACCATGAAATCATTAGTGTTCGATTCTTATTTGCAGAATTTGGTTACATGTTCAGATTCTTGATTGCTTCGTTGCATAGTTATTTCATCTGATTTCAATGCAAATAAACTTCTGTTCCATTCCTTTGCTGTTATCTAGGTCAGAATAGACTAACGTAACTAGGTCATTGATTTTCCAAGTCCTTGTTTGTTTCATTTGAAAAACACTTTGCAGGGCACTTGTTATCCTTCTTCATCTGCCCATTCTCCATCAATCCCACCTACTTCATCCTCTACTTAGAATCTTTGCCTTACGTTTGCCATTTTCTCACATAACCCTAATTTTTGTGCAACATTGCTTCTCTTATCTTTGAACCAACCCAATCGCCTTAGCCACTCTTTAGCCTCATTCACCAAGTCTTGGACATACTCACACCCCTATCTCACCTCCATACCCACTCCTTCATCTTTCTTCCTCCATCCATCCTCCAAAATCCCATTTCTAAACATCCTGTATAAAAATTGCAGACATCCTGTAGAAATTCCAGAACATCCTGTAGAACCCCTGCAGACTTCCTGTAGAAGCTCACTAACTCGGTTTCTTGATAGCAAAACTCTGTGAAACTCTATGGAAGGGTGCTAGGGACCCCTTAGGCCCTCTTCGAACCTTCCCGACCTCCTCCAAGCATTTCCTCTCACCAATCCACCTTTGCACAGTCAAAACCAGTTAAAAGCACATGCATGATAATTTTAACAACTTATTAAAAATACAAAAAGATGTTTTTTTCAAATGTTACTGTAGAATTAGCTTAGACACATGCATTTTACCTTCCTAGAAGTCAATGGCATCTCTTTCAGTAGCTTGCATTCTCTTTCTTGCATCAGTAGGGCTAGTTGGTAAAATTAGGGTTTGCTAGGGTTTACATTTCCTTTCAGCTTTCTAGTTTATTTCTGCAAGTAGATTAGCCTTCTTTGAGTTAGCTTTCATCCATCTATTAAAAGGATTCTTCTAAGAGCTCATAGAAGTTGGCTTAAGCCCCTAGCGGACTTGTGCCAGCTGACCAAGTGACAGCCGCGTCAAGAGCTAGTACTTGTGCATACAGCACTGTCGCTTCCAAGTTTGTTACGAACTACCGCTTGATAAAATTAAAGAAGGGAGTTCCAGGAGTTGCAGCATTATTGCTACAATACTGGGGCTCACCACTCTTTTTGGCACCATTGCCGGGGAAGCGTTAGAGTATTGGTGATTGCTGCTTTTCTTCTATTTTCCACTACAACCTTCTGCTAAGTAGTTTATTTCATTTCATTTCCGCAAAGTAGAGTAGATATTTCCTGCTTTCATAGATTAGCATTTCAATTCCGCAATTTCAATTCCGCAAGCGTAGATTAGCATTTCATTCCTGCAATTTCATTTGAGCAAAATAGATTAGTCCTTTACTGCTTTCATTTCAATTCTATATTTTCATTTTAGCAAGATAGTTAGTTGCAGTTCAATCTATTTTAGTTTTATAGGTACAAGCAGAAAAAAGAAAAAATCAACTAAAAATATTTCCTTTCATGCCTTGTAGGAGTACAGATAATTCAGAAAAATGATTGCACAACGCCCCCACTGCTTCACACAACCAACCTTCTCTCTTCTTCGATGGCTGTGCTTAAAGAACCCTTAGGTGGACCGCAAGACATATTTGAAGGACCTCAAGGGAAGAAGAAGAAGAAAACATTCCTCTGGAGCAAATGGCGACAAACATAAATGTTGGGAGCAGTACCTTATCCAAAAATGAATTTGCAAATCAGATGGAAGATTTCAAGAGTGATATGAGGTAGTTTCTTGCCATGCAACTGGATACCTTGTGGATCCAAAGGAAGCAAGAGGAAGCCAAGAGGGCTTTGGCCATCTTTTGTCCCAGGTGCACTAGAAAGCATCCTAAGAATGAATGTCCATTGCACTCCATAGAAGTGTGTTTTTTCTGTGAGAAAGACCATCCTACAGATCAGTGCCATTCCTTACCTAGAATCAAAGCTGCATATCAGAGGGCAAAATGAGCCACTGAACCACTCTATTATATGAACCAAAGGAGGCCACATGGACCCATACCTTACCAGCAGGGAATGCAAGGGACATCCCAGACCTATTACGACCCCTATCTCGCCACTTCCATGCCTTCTTGGGGTCCCCCTGCTCATCCTTCGTGGTCCACACCCCCTCCTTGGTCGAATCCATCTCCATATTAAGCCCAACCAATTGCTCCTTCATTTCACTATTATGATCAGCCACAGCCAGTGGAATGCACCTCATCAAGGGTGGAGGCCCCAGTACAACTTTCCTCCCACTCCTTTGCCTCCACCACCTGCTCAACCACAACCATCGCCTCCTCCTCCACCAAGGCAGCCCCACATGCCTGCCCAACCACAATCCCTTCCACATCCATCTCAAATGTACACCCCGACTCAACTACCCGTACCACCATTTCCAAATCCACACATTGGAATAGCTCAACTCCATTACAATGCTGAGGCACACCATGTCCAAACAACTCCTCTTGAGCTGCAAGATATTCACCATAGCTCAGGAAGAGTATTGCAAGAAAGAGACTATATTGATAGCATTGAAGGACCACATCCAACAAAAGGAGATTCAAAAGAGGAGATCAAAGAACCATGGGTTGCAATTGATGAAGAGAAGGCATCAAAATCAGAGATCGAGAGAGTTCCCTCATGGTTACCATCAAATCTTCCATGTATTCAAGAGAAAGGTCAGCAAAAAGAGGAAGATGAGAAAGTCTTGGTAGAAGGTGACATGAAACATGATCCAGATCAGCAAAAGGACCAAGGATATCAAAGCTATATTAAGACATGGTTCCAGACGGTCACTAAGTTGCAGCAGTACTCTCTTCTTCAGCTATGTTTGATCCCTTCAAAGTCAAATCATTTGGTCTCTGAAATCCGGATAGCTGTTAAAGCATGCATTTGAAGCCTCCACATCATCTTGTCTCTAATATCGATGTTCACATGACTTCATTGGAAGTATTCTTATACCTGAAAAGAATTTTGTTTTTCAAGTAGGGTAGGGTAGAAAAAAGAGAAAAAAGAAAAAAGAAAAAATGAAAAAATGAAAAATGGAAATAAGAGGAAAATCTAAAGTGAAAACCTCCTCGGAGGCGCCTTAGATTGGCTCATTGATTGAAAACCTCCATGAGGCAGTCAATGGGTTGAAAAAAAGAAGAAAAAAGAGAAAAGAAAAAGAGAATAAGATCCCTGGGTGAAAACCTCCCTTGGAGGTGCCCAAGGCAGGCAATTAGGGTGAAAACCTCCATGAGGCACCCTAGTTGTTTTAAAAAAAAAAGAAAAAAAGAAAAAAGAAAAAAAAGAAAAAAGAAAGCAGGACTAATCTCTGTGAAAAATTGTAGGTTGCAGTGAATATTTTGCAGGGAAAGAGGGGTGCGCAAAACGAGGACAGGAGTCCATACCAAGCTCCAGGACATCCCTTCAGACACTCCCTCCATGGCCACTCACCTCTCCTAGGATTTGGTCACATTCAGGTCAGGATTTGGCTTTCTACAGGAAGTTCCAGGCATTTCTACAAGAAGTTCTGAAACATCCTGTAGAACCTTCGGACGAACCAAATTCAATTTTAAAAGGGAATATGATGGATGGAATCTGTTGGTTAGGCCTGCAAGCACCCCTGTTTCCATCCCTCACCTTTCTCCATCATTTTTTCCACCTCATTGTGCTTCTACAGAAAGTTCCTATAGAAATTAAAGGAAGCTAGAAATGGATTTCAAAAAGGTAGTTTGCGAACATGCTAGCTTCCTCAAGGGTTTAGAAGTCCTCTTGCTATCTTCAAACTCCTCCTCCATATCTCCATGCCTGCATCACAGCCCAAGCTCATTTTTTCTACCATGCAAAAAACTTGCAGAATGCTTTGAAGAAAAAATACATAGAACGGAATTTGTTTTTTCCCTAGCTTCAAAACCGTGCATCCATTTGAAAAATTGTTACAGGGGGAGTTGTATAGGGACAATGGAAACATGCCCGAGAAATTTCAGCCCATTCCGGTGCACGGTTTCCAAGAAACCAGCCTCCATCACCTTCAACCATTTATTCATTTTCTCCATATCCGTGCATCCATTTCAAAACCTGTTTCATGGGGAGATGCACATGGGTGATAGTAGCCTAGCCAAGCAGTTTCAGCTGATTCCAATGCACGGTTTCTGAGAAATTGATCTCTGTAATCTTCAGCCATTTTTTGTTTTTCTCGAAATTTGTGCATCCATTGATCCCAATTTTGCTATGGGAGGTGCATAATGACGATAGGAACATGCTCAGAAAGTTTCAGATCGATCCGGTCTATCATTCGGGAGCAATGGCGAAAAAAAGTTTCTGCCATATGGAAATTCAACATCAACAGCTTGAGGGTGCAGATCTGAACGTGGAAACAAACTCCTACAGCATGGATCCGGCCAGAGGATACTTACACAAGAAAAAATAGCTATGAATCAGCAACCAAGCCACCATGCAACCACAAAAACCAGTGCATGCAGCAAATGAAAGGCCACAACACCTCACAGCAACCATTCGACTTCCAGGTACGTGACTAAAACTCATTCCTCTAATTGCATGAATGTAATTTGGAAACTGCATGAGCAATGAGATGGTTGGGATTAAAAAAATTGGTGGCCAGCTAACTGGCCACCCTCATCCAGTTCAACAATGCTCGGTGGGTGAATGAGACACGTGCGCTCAGCCATCTCAGGAGGAAATCGGGAAACAGGTAATGGTGACTGTTTGACCTTCGACGTAATTGATGGAGTGATCACAGGTAGGAAATAGGATGTTTCGTGATAGCACCGCCGTCTGCATGGGCCAGTGCACATGTTGGCCACTTCACTCCCTCACCGCAAATCACGCAGCAATTAAAGAATGCTCGGCTAACTCTCACCACCCGCTGATTAATTTGCACTTGTAGCGTTCTTAGCCGAAGTACGTGTCCTCTACTCCCACAATCTGTTAACCCGTCATCCTCCACGAGCTTTTCAGCTTAGTTCGAGATTCTGCTGCGTATCGGGCTCGCTCAGAGGTGCAGGGGCATTCTACAGGAAGACGTTCTACAGGAAGTACGACATATCCTTCCGAAGCAAAGAAGCCTGGACTTTTCTTCATCGAGTTTGGAGTTCTGAGAGAGGTAGGCTTGAAAAAACACTCTTCCATGCATGATACGTTCGAAAGGCGGTGAATTAAACTATTTTGAATAAGAAAGTATGAAACAAGTCTGCCTGTGAGTCAAAAAATAGCAGCTGCCTGTGTGGCACGGAATTTCTCAGTCGATTTTGTGTCAAAATTCTCCTCCACAGTTCTTGTTAACAAATTCCTTCTGTAGAAATGATAAACCACTGTAAGGGCTAACCTGTGCATAAAGAATGTGACTTTTATGTGGTTGGGGATGAAAATTAAGCTCTGCACTCTGTCTATGAGAACCTAATTCTCTTTTGACAGTCGAGTTTTGGGCAGAAACAACATTATAACCAGGGAATTGTTGTTCATTGATATCAAACAGCCGAGGAATTCTTCCTTGAGTCCAGGGGGAAACTATAAACAACATTTCCGTTTCTGACCAAAGCATAAGAAAAAGGGAGCACTCTCATCATGCCAGGGGGATTCATAATTCAACATTATCCATGGTTATCATTTCAGGTTACTGTGTGAACTTACACTTCATCCAGCAGTAAAGACATGGAACACATTGAGGCGGAAGAGAAAGATAAGGGTAAGGAAACCCGGGACAGACCACCACAGAAGGAACAAGAAGAGGAACGAGGGAAAGGCCAAGCTGCTGAGGCCAAAACTGCGGGTGGAATAAAGGCACAAACATCAAGGGAGAAACGATTGCAAATCAGGGCAGAGAGGACTGAAAAAGTCCAAGCAAGTGAGGGCACACCCAAGGAAACCACATCAAAATTAAAAGAGAAGGCACCCCCAGCCAAGCAGGCCAAAACAGTGAAGACCATTTTGTATAGCTGTAACTAGGGTCTCCCACACCACTAATTATCCCACATTAATAAGTCAATCTGGGAACGTTTTGTTATTGCAAGGAGTAGCTCAATCCGAGGCTATTTGTCCGAGTAATGCTCGATAGTATAGTGTCCTAATGATTTGAAAGGAAACAGATGCTAAGCTGTAACTAAACTAACCCAAAAGATAGAATCACACAAGGCGGTTGATCAGTCAAGGGTGTGGAAGCAATAACCCATCCCTTTAGAAACTGATAAAGAAAGGAAATCAGAGCATGGACTTATAGGTCTGGGGCTAAGCAGCGTCTTGCTGAGGCTCACTACAGCCTTAGGCCTGCTCTCACACTAAGAACAACAAAGGCAGGTAAATCAAGCAGCGGAAAGTAAAATGGAACAGCAATCTGGAAATGGAACAGCAGTAAAGAAATGGAACAACAATAATAAATGGAACAGCAATAATAAATGGAACAACAATAATCAACCGTATGTACACGTTCTATGCTACTATAGCAATCTAAGAGTAATGGATGATATGACTATGTTCCTAAATGAAGTAATATTGCTTTCAAGTCTTACAAATACTATTTCACATGGATCTGATAACAATAACATTCATACCAACATTCCCCTACAGAAATAGCTGAGAGATGCAATTCGAATAGATCCACTTATACAATGCAGAAACATGAGATAAATAACTCATTCAGATATCAGTTGTAATGAGGCATAGTCTATCACATAAAAGATGTATCAGATTACTTAAATAATGAAAATAAACAAACCACACAGTATAATAATACAAAAGCAAGTGTCCTTCGGAGCTGGGCCCTTGGCTGCCAATGGAACACTGCCTGAAGTTACTCCAGATGCAGAGACGAAATGAACACCAAGTCTTTTATATTAATCGCATCAACAAAAGTATAACAAAGTCAGATCTCAATGAGACTCAATGATCACAGTTGGTTCTGAAACTTAGAATTACAAAAACAGTCGTCCCCCCGCTCAATGGCGTGGTGCCTCTATATAACAGAAATGATGGAGGTATCTAGATAATCAAAAGATAAGTTAAAGCAGCGATCCCTCAGGATCAAAGATCCTGAGGGATTCGCTAATCGTTCGATTCTTCTCTTTCCCTTCTTGCGTTCTCCGTCTCAGTATCCTGCATTCTTTCTCTGGGCTATTCGGCTCTAATTTTACTTGATCTTGTCCGCATCCGGTTCCCCGTTGGAGGGACAGTAGTTATTTTCCCTTTGCTTCTTGCTTTCAATCGCCGATCCTTTGTTCCCACGTCTTCCTGCATAGAAAACGTCAATTATTAGCACTTGAGCTTCCTTTATCTATTGTTGCACATTTTATCAAAACCCTTTATCTTCTTTGAACTCATAATGCAGAAAAGGTTACAATTATTATTGAAAAACCACTAGATTGCTAGTCAAAAGCATACCTTCCAGGTGCTCCACACACCCCCCTGCTTACCCTGTTTCATGGCCTCATGAAAACATTGTAGTTAACATGCAAGGCGGTGAGAGAATAGGCCAGAGAAGGGATCTCGTGAGGAGGCCGGCAACCGTGATGAGCAACTAGATGGTCAAAGAATTGATCTATTTGATCTGCAGGCATCTCATATAAGGCCTGATATCCGGGTGCAGGGTGCCAAATAATTGGACTGCGAAATCGATACCCTAACCAGGATGGCCCTGCTTACAGAATCCATTCCCCATAAAGGTTCAATCGGCTGGCAGCCAGCTCAAAATTCTCATATTTGAGTGGTTCCCTGAGCTGGATGCTTGGACTAGAGGTCCGGTATCGAAATTTTGCAGCATCGAGGGCAAGATCTTTAATAGTCAGGAAATATTCCAGACCATTTCGGATCAAGTCTTCGTGCATGGGTCCTATTATCTCAATAACACCTGGAATCCTCATAAGACTCCTATGCTCTCTCCATAGCGTCACTGGGTCTCTAGGTTCAGCTCGTATCCACAAGTCTAGGCTATTTTCTTGTCTCTGAAAGGTGTTATAAGCTCTGAGCCATTTCACCTGATTAACCCCAAATGAGATGAAGGCTTGGAATTGTATATCGCCAACAAAAGGGCCAGGATTTAAATCAGTTTCCTGGTCTAGCACAAGATTGTGCAGGTAAAACTCGCATAATAACCTTTGAACTTTAACTCCATAGTGCTTGCAACAGTCTATAAAATCATTAACAGTGTTGATATGGATAGGTGCTCCTGCCCTAACGGCTTTTATTTTTAATCTCAGATATCATTCAAGCAAAAATAAAGCATAATTTTTAGCAGGGGCCCTACAAGTCAAAACGTCATTATATAAGGAACACACGGTGTCCATCTGCTTAACAACACTATCTAATCGACGAGTTACCTTAGCAACCTTTTCCTGCTCCTTCTGCCATCCTTCAAAGGCCTGGCTCTCAGACTGACTGATGTCTCGAAGTTGCTGTTGGAGCTCTTCGTATATTTCCTTGGGGACTGTCTGTTCTCGCAACTGCTGGGCTTCCTGCTGGGCTTCCTTCATCATTTTATGCAAGGTTCTGGTTTTTGGGTCCTTCTTCCACACAACCGTAGAGGTTGGAAGTTTAACCTGGACCTTCCTATTACGTTGCTTGGAGTTTAGGACCCGAATTACGCCCGAGGGTGGTGCTTCTGTTTGAACTTCTTTGCTTTATGTTTCCTTCTTAATGCGAACGAAGGGTTGCTGTGGTCTTCCTGCCATCGGAGCTTCTTGTTGTTCCATTGGAATATCCATTCGTTCTTCAAGGCCAGATGGAACAGCAGTCTGTCCCTCCGCGCTATTTGGAACAACAGTTTGTTCCTCCATGTCATTTGGAACAGTGCCCTATTCCTCATAATTATTTGGAACAGCAGACTGTTCCTCGGCAGTAGGTCTCCTGATGGGGTTTCGTCCATCAAAGAGAATTCTTGTCCTCGGGGTTCTTGCTACCGTGGTCCTCCTCCTTTTCCCTGCAGTCTTTTGTATTCTCAGACTGGCTTTCAGCATTCGAATTTGCTGCCGGAGTCTGGCTATAGTGCCCAGCAACCTCTGCTGCTTCTTTCTTAATTTCTTAATTTCCCTTGTCTCGGCAGAGGGTTTGGTTCTCAAGCTTGCTTCTTCTTTATCTGTGATATCTTCCGGCATCCTGGGGACAGATTGTCCCAGATTGTTATCTTCCATTTCATTATCATAACCAGGCAGGTTTTCTTCCCCTGCCTCTTCTGCATGCATTTCCTCGGGTAATTCTTCTTCTGTGGGGCCGTCAGGGACACCTCCTGTGCTGGAGGCCTGGCCATATTCTCCCATATTGGCCAGAACTGCTGCCAATTCCTCCTCACCTGGAGGGTCTTGCAACGGGCTACCCCCTGGCTGTGCAATTTCTTCTTCCTGATTGCCCTGTTTGGTGGCCTCTTCTCCCTCAGAGTGTTCATGTCCTTTTTCAATTTCTCCTTCCGGCTGGTTAGTCTCGGCCTCCGATTGCTCAGCATTTCCTTCGGAGGGTCCACCCTCTGATTCTGGAGGTTCATCCGCAATTTCAATTGGCTGGGCCGTTGTTCCCTGAATTCTTTCCAACCTTCCTTGTATCCGGGCCAGCCGAGCTGACTTCCTTGGCCTCTCAGGTTGGTCGGGTGTACCAGCAGGTTCTGTGGATTTCTCTGATTGTTCTGGCGTATCGGGAGGTTGTTTCCGTTTTGAAGCGGCATGTCTTTCTGCTGCTGACTTCTTGCGTTTCTCTAATCGTTCCGGCGTGCTAGAGGACTGTTCAGGTTTTGCGAGTGGTGCAGCCGATCCTCCTTCGACTATTGCGACCAGTTCCTCCAAAGTGCTTTGCTGTTGAGTGAGACCGTGGCTCACTATCAACCGAATCAGCCCATGGTGGCTAACGACTGTATCTATGTGCTGGGCCTTTTTCAGGCTTTGGGCCGCGCCATGTAGTAGCGAATTTAGAAGTGCAGGGAGGTTTACAGAACATTTCCCTTTTAAAACAGCTAAAAGTTTCAGGTGACGAGGTCTTACCACGTCTTTTCTCCCTTCGCAGGTGATATAGCTTTGTACTGTCTTCGCTAGCTCGGTCCAGGGTTCCCCTAGTGTTGCCGGCAGAACTCCTTTCCCTTTGACTGTCAAGCTTTGGCCTTCGTCCTGGAAAATTTCCATAGCTTTTTGTAATCTTTCCTTCTTCGGCGTCCATATGGGTCCAGCAGCTAGTAATCCTGAGACTTCTGCGATGATGTCCTCTGTAACCTCTATCCGCTTTCCTCCTACTACGGAGTAGTTTTCCTGCAAATTCTGCAGGAATTCCAACGCTACTGCTTCGTTTGATTCTTGCAGGCGGTTGAAGTAATTCAACCATCCTGCATTTTCCAGGATTTTGCGAGCAGCAGCGGAAACTGTCAGCTTGTGAGGTTCGCTTCGGACCGTCTTTCCGCCCATAATTCAACTCAGAAATGGAACAGCAACTGTTTGCGGTATTTGCGACGCAGAGAGGATGATCGATGCCAATTTTGGAAAGGATCACACAGAGCATGCAACAAAAAGAAAAGATCGTGGACGGCAGTCTCCGTGGGATGGAATCATCATACCGTTAAACCATGCCATTGCCCAAATGGTATGCAGCCACGTAATCCATGGAGTAATGAGGTTATTTCCCCCCCCGCGATCTGATAGGCTGCCCTCAGCCGTCAAAGAGAGGAGCAGCAGCCAGTCGGGAGTGCAATCATCAAGTACATCATATGAAATTATGCCATGTTGTAAAAAAACAACGAAATGCCGAAACCGAGGCAAAAATGTGGATCGCGTTTTATATAAGCCTGCGTGATATAATGAGGAACCGGGGGATTGGACGTCTGTCAACTGTACGAAGTCTCCAGTAGTCATTGTCTGTTCCGTTGCCATGATCGGTGGTAATATTCATGCGATAGATATATCGGGGTGTGACATATGATACATGCAAAGGATATAAGAGACAGAAAGATTTAATATCATACCTGTTGGTGTAAATAGTATGACTTCTATGCCATTAACAGAGCTTTGCTGCCAACAGGTGTTCATAACCTTGGCAGAGTTGTTTATCTCACCCTCCGGAACCATGATCCTTTGTGTATATTCTGAAGAGTGCTTTGTCAAAATGCAGGCCATTATGCTGGCTTGGTGACCAGATAGCCATAATGCCATTCACAAGGTAGGCGCGAAACGTGGTCAGGCCGGCTCGCGATGAGACCTCCTGTTCCAAGATTTGCTTGTTAATTTACCTTTGGACCATATCCCTGGTGTGGGGGCCATTATGGGAATGCCACTTCGCTTCCACCCTTATGATCATGGTAGGCCGGCTCTGAATGAGACCTCCTATCCTGCATTTGACAACTTTCATATTTTGTTTTTTTTTTCTTTTGCAGAGCACCTCTCTTGTTTATTTTCACTTCAAGGTGGTTCCGCACTCCTTAAGAGCGGGGAATGGTGGAAGAAGTCTTACGATCCCAACAGATAGATATAAATCGTTTGCTCTTACTCCCAAGTAGTGATCAAAAAAGATTTTTAGGGGAATCGTCATGATAAAGATCACCAATAACAATGGTACCGGTAAATGACAATGACAGCGAAGATGAAAAGTTCACGTCCCTCCTCTTGTCCTTTTATACATACTGGCTTCATAGTGATAGCGATTTATGATGTGCTGATTTCGGTATCTCATGGTTTATGTTCACCGCATAAGTTCATTGCTGTATCTAAAAGATTGAGGAGACCATGGTCGCAAAGCATCCTCCATAAGGGCGAAAACATGTCAATGGCATTCCTGAGAGAAGAATTCATTCGTAGGATACCATTTCTTTGAGAGGAACAACCGAAAATCGCAAATGCTGTTCCTTTTGAGAAAGGAACAGCAAAGACACTCAAATGCTGTTCCTTTTGACAAGGAACAGCAGACGCACTCAAGTGCTGTTCCTTTTCGCAAAGGAACAGCAGGAACACACAAGTGTTGTTCCTTTTCGCAAAGGAACAGCAGAAACACACAAGTGCTGTTCCTTTTCGAAAAGGAACAGCAAAACACACAAGTGCTGTTCCTTTTCGCAAAGGAACAACAAAACACACAAGTGCTGTTCCTTTTCGCAAAGGAACAGCAAAAACACAAGTGTTGTTCCTTTTCGCAAAGGAACAACAAAAACACACACGTGCTGTTCCTTTTCGCAAAGGAACAGCAAATACAAGTGCTGTTCCTTTTCGCAAAGGAACAGCAAAAAGCACACAAGTGCTGTTCCTTTTCGCAAAGGAACAACAAAAACACAAGTGTTGTTCCTTTTTGCAAAGGAACAACAAAAAGCACACAAGTGTTGTTCCTTTTCGCAAAGGAACAACAAAAACACACAGGTGCTGTTCCTTTTCACAAAGGAACAACAAAAAGCACAAGTGCTGTTCCTTTTCACAAAGGAACAGCAAAAAGCACACGAGTGCTGTTCCTTTTCGCAAAGGAACAGCAAAAACACACAGGTGCTGTTCCTTTTCACAAAGGAATAGCAAAAAGCACAAGTGCTGTTCCTTTTCACAAAGGAACAGCAAAAAGCACACAAGTGCTGTTCCTTTTCGCAAAGGAACAGCAAAAACACAAGTGTTGTTCCTTTTCGCAAAGGAACAGCAAAACACACAAGTGCTGTTCCTTTTCGCAAAGGAACAGCAAAAAGCAAAAGTGTTGTTCCTTTTCACAAAGGAACAACAAAAACACTCAAAAGCTGTTCCTTTTGAAAAGGAACAGCAAAATCCCACAAGTGCTGTTCCTTTTCGCAAAGGAACAACAAAAACACTTGGAATACAAGTAAAAAAAAAATCAAGGAAACATATATACAAGATGTTATGTACAAGTTATGAAATGAATTTCTTAAGCTATAGGTGAGGAAGATTTCGCTTCCTCTCCTAAAATTTCCATATCAGTATCTTGTCGCAGCTGTTGACAGAAGGATTCCCGAGTGAGTGGCTTTCGATAAAGGCGAACTCGGTGGCCATTTACTTTGAATGCATATCCAGAACCGTCAATTGTGATCAGGGTAAGGGTCCCATTGTCGTGTACCTTCTGGATTTCGTATGGTTCTAACCATCGAGTCTGGAGTTTCCCCGAGAAATCCTGAAACCGAGAGTCGTATAACAGAGCCCAGTCTCCTTCATGAAAGACTTTATTCTTGATAAGTGCATCGTGCCATTTAGCTCGCTGCTGTTGAATCAATGCTATATTTTGTAAGGCAGAGAGCCTGATTTCGTCCAATTCATTAATCTGCTGTAATCGATTGATTTGTGCCTCACTCAGATCTAGGCCGACTTCTTGTGCAGTTCGTAGCGTTCGGATTTTGAATTCTATGGGGAAAATTGGCTGCTTTCCAAACACTAATTGATAAGGTGAATAGCCTGTAGTACTTCTCCATGTGGTTCTGTAGGCCCACAGTGCCTCAGGTAGTCGAGCGGCCCAATCTCGCCAATGCGATGCAATGGTCTTTGTTAAGATTGATTCTATTACCTTATTACTACTTTCTACTTGCCCATTTGCCTGCGGATGGTATGGGGTAGTGATCTTATGTTGGACATGGTAATTGTTAAGTGTTGCAGCTAATTTATTTCCAACAAATTGTGGTCCACCATCGGTGATTAATTCTTTCAGAAGTCCGTAACGTACAAACAAATGGAACAAGAATTGTATCATAGAGTCTTCTATAGCCCTAGGTAATGATTCGGCCTCGACCCATTTAGTAACATAGTCTGTCGCCACCAGAATATATGCCCTCTGATTTGATGATGGATTGATGGGCCCAACGAAGTCCAGAGCCCATCGTTCAAATGGCTCAATGACCAATTGTGGTCTCAGAGGCATTTCATCGGCTTGGCCAGGTTTTCCTACTCGCTGGCAGCTGTCACAGGCTTGTGCAAATTTTTTCGCATCCTTGAAAATTGTAGGCTAATAGTATCCCGTCTGCAATACTTTATGTGTTGTTCATTTTTCAGCGAAATGTCCCCCGCATGGCCCGTCATGGCAAGCTTTTAGAATGTCGAAGATTTCGTCTTCTCGAATACACCTTTTGATTTGCATATCTGCCCCTGTATGGAACAAATGGCCTCCAATCCATGAAAACCGAGTGCTCTTCTGAACAATCTGCTTGCGTTCCTGAGGGGTTAAGTGTTTTGGTAGCTTACCGACTGCGAGGTAATTGGCGACATCAGCATACCAGGGTGTTCGAACTGCAATAGAAAACAGGTGCTCGTCAGGAAATTGATCTTCCACTGCTGCTGTTTCAATTGCTTTCGGTATTCGTGAGAGGAAATCAGCTACAGGGTTATCCTTGCCAGGTCGATCCTTGATTGTGATGTCGAACTCCTGCAATAAGATCAACCACCTGGTTACTCTAGCATTCGTAACAGCTTTATTTGCCAAGTATTTGATAGCAGAATGATCTGTATATAACACAACAGGATAGCCTGTAATATAATGTCTAAATTTGTTAACAGCATGTATTACAGCCAGGAATTCCTTTTCAGTAACAGTATAATTGAGTTCGGCAGAGGATAAATTTTTGCTGATATAGTAAATAGCATATGGCTTCTTAGCCTCTTCTTGCCCCAGGACTGCACCAATTGCTGTGTCCGAGGCATCAGATGAGATTTGAAATGGCAAATTCCAGTTGGGTCCTCGAAGGACTGGAGCTGTTGATAGCAGCTTCTTCAATTCCTTAAAAGCCTGGTCGCATTTTTCTGTCCACAAGAAATCAACATTGCCAGTTAAAGCATATAGAGGTGCAACAATGCGTGAATAATGTTCTATAAATCGTCTGTAATATCCAGAAAATCCAAGGAAACTACGTACCTCTGTTTGAGTAGTGGGAGTAGGAATAAGCAAAAGAATCTGAATTTTAGCCGGGTCTACCTGGATGCCAGCTGCTGAGATGTAGTGCCCTAGAATGAGCCCTTCTGTCATCATCATGTAACATTTTTCGTGGCTCAGGAAAATTCTGGTAGCGATACAACGTTGTCCAGGGTATCCAGAGCTGGGTCGAAATCATCTCCATATGGTGTAAAGTCATCCATGTACACCTCAAGTCCGTCGTTTATTAGGTCTGCAAAGATGCTGAGAACAGCCCTTTGGAATGTAGCAGGGGCATTGCATAGGTTGAAGGGTAGTACTCGATAGGCAAACGTTCCCCAAGGGCAAGTAAAGGTAGTTTTATCCTGGTCTTCAGGGGCAATTTGGATTTGGTTATATCCGCTGAAGCCATCCAGGAAAGAAAAAAATTTCTTCCCTGCCAAAGTGTCCAGTACTTGATCTATAAATGGGAGGGGAAAGTGATCCTTCTGTGTGGCCTTATTTAACTCCCTGTAATCCACGCAAATCCTCCATTTCCCATTTTTCTTGGGTACCACCACTAGGGGAGAGACACACTTACTGTCAGAGATGGGGTAAATAAAATTAACATCTAAAAGTTTCTGAAGTTCGGCTTTTACTATTTCTTTTAAATGGGGGTTGAGTCTTCTTTGTGGCTGACGAACAGGTCTTGCATCCTTCTCTATATAAATGTGGTGGGTGCATAATTGAGGATCAATCCCCTTCATGTCAGGGTAATCCCACGCAAATGCTCCCTGATATTTTCTTAATAGATTTACAAGTTTTGCTTCTTGGTCTGGTGTAAGGTTGGCGTTGATATTTAGGGCCTTACCAGGTTCAATTTCCACTACTTTACTATTGGCAACAACAGTCACTGGTATTGTTTGGTCATGTGCGTCTTTCAAAGGGTCTTCCTCTAGCTCACTATCAAATGTTGCCTCTATCATAAAACAATGTGTGTGTGGTCTAGATTCGGTTTGACTAATGAAGTTATTGATGGCATCATCTTCTATTTGATCTTTAAAATCTAAAGCCTTCTGTACAGTCAATGGGGCTATGATATTGTTAGTAAGGTATGACACAGGATACTGATTAGTTTTAATCATCGGTAGGCTTGGCTGTGCTGGGGGATATAGAACTAGATTTTTAACGTCTGGTCCTTTAGTTACAGTCATGTTTCCCTGCCGGCAACCAATGTAGGCATCGACAGTAGCAAGCCAAGGTCTTCCTAATATTAGCGGATGTCCATCTAGTCGGGTTTTTGGATTAATTACCAGGAAATCAGTTGGATATTCCCAGGAATCTACGGAAACCATGACATCATATAGAGTACCTTCGGGTCGAACTACAGATCGATCTGCCAATTCTAACAAAGTAGAAGTAGGTTCTACTGATGTGATGCCAAGCTTTTGGCAGGTGGAAGTTGTCAAAATATTGATTGCAGCTCCCAAGTCGACTAAAGCATTGGTCAGGGTTTGACCATAGATTTGGACAGTTACAATTGGGTTCCCGGGATCTTCGTATTTGATAGGTGTCTCTTTTCCTGATAACAGGTCGGATAAAGTACCAACTACTTGGACTCTAGGGTTAGTAGTTATATTCCTCCTTGATTTTTTTATGCACAGTTCTTTTATAGTTTTTGTGTATATGGAAATATCTTGAATGGCCTGGAGGAATGGAATTTTTATGTACAGGTTTTGTAACTCTCCCAGAATGTCAAAGTCTGGATGTTGCACTGGTCGTGGTATGACTAATCGTTCCGGGAAAGGAGGAGAGGATGTATTTGATTGTTGATGGGTCTGTTCCTTATTTACACCCTCTTGTTGTGGTGGTTGTTCTATTGGGAACTGATTTTCAATGTGAACTGTTTTGTCTCCCTCTGTTTCTATGATACGTCCAGATCGTAACTGAAGGTCATTGCACTCCCTTAGGTCAAGTCCAGTTTCTGATGTTTCTATAATTTGGATGGATTGGACTGGTCTATTATTAGGATTGGGATTGGGTTGGGCTGGGAGTTGCGGCCTTAAATTAGACTGGGGGTTTTGTTGTAAGGCTGGCAGAGTTGGTTGAGGGAGTGGAATAGTTCCTGTTGACTGATATGTCGATCTTGGCCAATTGGTCTGCCAGGGTGAACCTTGTGAAGTAGGGGGAATCCATTGAGGAGGATATGAATTGTTCTGCCAATATGGTGGGGTATAAGGAAAATTTGGCCAACCAAATTGGCCTGTCTGATTCATCCATGGATTCAGAGAAGGAAACGACTGTGATGACCAATTCGGGACTGGGGGTGTAGATTGGTTTTGCCACATACCATATTGCTGAGCATTGTATTGCGGAGGTTGAAAAGAAGAAGTCGGGTCAGAAAACATACCAGATTGCCTAGGTTGCCATTGGTGACGTTGGTTAACAAAGTATGCTGGTTCTGATTCTTCTTCTGCTTCCTTGTATACAGCCTTCAATCCAGGAAGTGAGGGACAGTTCTCAGTAAGGTGGTCTTTCGTACAGATAGCACATGCTTGAACTGTATCTAGCGGACATTCCTTGTGGCTGTGTTTTCTTCTGCATCGGGGGCAGAAAATTGCCAGATTTTGCTCTGCCTCCATTTGCTTTTGTTTAGCCTGCACAATATCAAGCTGAGTAGTTAATGTCCCTAGGATATCAGTTTTAAAATTTTCTAATAAATTCCCAAGTTCTACACGTGTTACCCCTTCTGTTGATATTTTGTTATCTCTAACAAACCTATCATATTCTGTTGGTTTTATCCTTGTGCTACCTCTTGAACTCCTAATGCATAAATCAATGATATCAGCAAAATTCTCTTGGTAAATATCCCCTTTTCCCATGATATTCAATGTTTCAATCCACTGTTCTTTCATTCCTCTAATTAATGCAGTTTTCAACACATTATCAGGCAGAGGTAATGATGCATAGGGGGATCTCTGTAAATTATACTGGAAGCGTTCTACATATTCCTCTAGAGTTTCATTTGGTCTGGCCGTCATTTGGAAGATTTCGTCTTTCAGTTCTCTTGACCTACAGTAATCCTGATATTTCTTGAGAAAGGACTCTTTCATTTGCTCCCAATTGTTTATGACTCCACCACCTAGACCCATAAACCATCTCAGAGCTGCTCCCTTCAAAGTAGAGGGAAACAACTTTAATTTCTGGGGGTCAGTGGTGTAATCATACCCTCTACATAACACATCGAATTCAAATAAGAATGCATCAGGGTCCTTTGATGTGAGTCCGTGAAATGTTGGGATGTGTTGAAGAGGAATTGCCTTCATGGGGGCATTTGCAGCAGAATCTACTATAGGATATTGCAATGTAGAAGTTTGGGTATTTGGCTGATTCTGCGCCATGGGATCGAATATGTGCCAATAACCTTCCGGAATTTCTAGGAGGGTGTTCCTAGGTTGAGAAGGGGCGGCCTTGGCAGGGGCTGTTTTAATGACACTTCCCTTATCTGGGATTTCTATCTGAAGGAATGGGGTGCCTTCAGTATTAATTCTGGCTGCGCTTCCCTTATCTGGGCTGTTTAACAGCTGGATTATCCTAGAAGGAGATTTCGGTTCCTCTATCTCCCCTGTTTCCCCTTCTCCTTCACAAAGGTTGCTTAAGTTCCCTTCTTGCAGCCGTTCTGACACAGGATTTTCAATTTCTTGGAAGTCCTGTTCAACAGTCTGACTATGCACCTCAGCGTAGGCTCCAGATGGTGATGTTGTAGCCTGAAGGGAACTAGTAGGCTGCTTAGAATGAATCTTTCTGAGGCCTACTGACGGTTGAGATTCATTTTTCTTGTAGATTTCGTCTATGAAGGTCGTTCGGCCAAGGGTCACCGGTCCTTTGGCTTTCTCAAGTTTGGCTGGGGGTTTGGTATTCTTTTCTAGCTTTTTCTGCTTAGTCATGCACTCTAAAAACTACTAAATCCTATCAACCAACAATTATACTAAGAGAGCGGACGGTGGAGCAGGGCTTTTGCGTGCTCCGTACGCAGGTTCTTACCTTCCGTTTTTAAAATCCAACTCCCCCCTAGCAGATTTGCGCACTACTCTGTAAAGGGCAAATGGCTTTTACTCCTCCCCGGCAACGGCGCCAAAATGTAGAGCTGTAACTAGGGTCTCCCACACCACTAATTATCCCACATTAATAAGTCAATCCGGGAACGTTTTGTTATTGCAAGGAGTAGCTCAATCCGAGGCTATTTGTCCGAGTAATGCTCGATAGTATAGTGTCCTAATGATTTGAAAGGAAACAGATGCTAAGCTGTAACTAAACTAACCCAAAAGATAGAATCACACAAGGCGGTTGATCAGTCAAGGGTGCGGAAGCAATAACCCATCCCTTTAGAAACTGATAAAGAAAGGAAATCAGAGCATGGACTTATAGGTCTGGGGCTAAGCAGCGTCTTGCTGAGGCTCACTACAGCCTTAGGCCTGCTCTCACACTAAGAACAACAAAGGCAGGTAAATCAAGCAGCGGAAAGTAAAATGGAACAGCAATCTAGAAATGGAACAGCAGTAAAGAAATGGAACAACAGTAATAAATGGAACAACAATAATCAACCGTATGTACACGTTCTATGCTACTATAGCAATCTGAGAGTAATGGATGATATGACTATGTTCCTGAACGAAGTAATATTGCTTTCAAGTCTTACAAATACTATTTCACATGGATCTGATAACAATAACATTCATACCAACATTCCGCTACAGAAATAGCTAAGAGATGCAATTCGAATAGATCCACTTATACAATGCAGAGACATGAGATAAAGAACTCATTCAGATATCAGTTGTAATGAGGCATAGTCTATCACATAAAAGATGTATCAGATTACTTAAATAATGAAAATAAACAAACCACACAGTATAATAATACAAAAGCAAGTGTCCTCCGGAGCTGGGCCCTTGGCTGCCAATGGAACACTGCCTGAAGTTACTCCAGATGCAGAGACGAAATGAACACCAAGTCTTTTATATTAATCGCATCAACAAAAGTATAACAAAGTCAGGTCTCAATGAGACTCAATGATCACAGTTGGTTCTGAAACTTAGAATTACAAAAACAGTCGTCCCCCCGCTCAATGGCGTGGTGCCTCTATATAACAGAAATGACGGAGGTATCTAGATAATCAAAAGATAAGTTAAAGCAGCGATCCCTCAGGATCAAAGATCCTGAGGGATTCGCTAATCGTTCGATTCTTCTCTTTCCCTTCTTGCGTTCTCCGTCTCAGTATCCTGCATTCTTTCTCTGGGCTATTCGGCTCTAATTTTACTTGATCTTGTCCGCATCCGATTCCCCGTTGGAGGGACAGTAGTTATTTTCCCTTTGCTTCTTGCTTTCAATCGCCGATCCTTTGTTCCCACGTCTTCCTGCATAGAAAACGTCAATTATTAGCACTTGAGCTTCCTTTATCTATTGTTGCACATTTTATCAAAACCCTTTATCTTCTTTGAACTCATAATGCAGAAAAGGTTACATTTATTATTGAAAAACCACTAGATTGCTAGTCAAAAGCATACCTTCCAGGTGCTCCACACATTTCTACAGGAAGCCAGAAAACAATCAACACAGGACTTTCTGCAGGAAGTCTGGAAAAAGGGCAACAGAAGGAAAAATCGCCTGAGATTTTAGCCAGGGAGGCAGCAGCTGTGCTGGCCACCCTAAGCACATCTCCAAAGCAGAAAGGGAAGCGGAAGAGGGAGCCTTCCATGTATTTTAAGGCAAGAAGGAGCGTGAGGATAAAGACTGGCAGACCCCAGCCACCGTCAAAAGAGCCAATTATAATGGTAGACACCCCAGCTACACAAAAGGAGAGGTCTCCCTCTAAGGCATCCATCACCTATGGACGGGGAAGCCCGAAGATATCCACCTGGAGAGAAAGAATGAAAATGTTGGACACAAAGGCCTCTCTACAGGATGCTGAGACAGTTCTACAGGAAGCTGAGAATTCTCTAGGAAAAGGAGCACAGGCAGTGGGAAGAAGCAGAGAGAAAAGCATGGTTTCATGACCGAGAAAAGGACATCATTTCAAAAGCTTAGCATGACAGGGAGACCACCAAGGCCATCAAAGATGAGGAGATAGATTGGTTGCTCAGAGGATGAGCAACACTTTTAGTAGGGGGTGATGATGAGCCCCAAATGGGCTCATTCAACCTCCTAATTCGACTTAATCCACCATTTTCATTAGTTTATTGCATGTTTTTGATTATATTTATGCTAATAGAGTGAATTGGGTTAGTCATTATGCCAACAAGTCTAATGGGTGCTTTGTGCAGATTTTTAGTCAATTTTGAGACAAAATCAAAAGTTTTAATGAGCACTTGGCAGCCAAATTCGTGGAAGAACAAGGGAGACGATTTGTAGGAAGGTGTCCCCTTCATTTATGGGCCCTTACCTCGAATTCTCCACCATCAGCATGGAGTTCAAGGGCCACCAAATCAATTATCACAAGGGCAGCCGAGCAAGTGCTAGTAAAAGTGCTGTTAACTACAAGTTTTGACAGTTGAGTTCCTAAAGTTTAGGAGGGCTGTTGGGGTTCTCAATTTTTATAAATAAGAGGGTTTATGGCCTCATTTCAGTTAGTCACTTTGTAGGTAGAAGTTATCTAGTTTGTAGTTCGATTTTAGGCATTTTTTAGGCAATAGGCTAGCTTTGCATTTTAGCACATTTTCAAGTTTTCCTTGTGGACAGTTTTTGGAATGTAACTATTCTTTTGATAAATAAAGATGAATCCAGCTTTGCACCAGCTCTAAATCTCTCTTAGGAGGTTGTAGCTCTTGGGGTTGGGCCCATCTCAAGTGCCCAGTACCTCCTTTGTTTACTTTTATGTGTTTTTGCTGCATTCTTAGAATAAAATCTGCTATTTAGATTTAAATCTTGTTTTGTTATTTAGGTTGCTTTTGATGATAAAAAAGGATTTTCATGTTCAGATTTAGTTGATAGGTTAATAACAGGGAAGATCTTCAGAAAAAGGGCCATCAAGCACCTCTAATTTCACCTCTCCCTCAGTGGGATCAGGAGCTGGGATCAAGGTGACCTTGCTGCCAACAAAAACACTTTCTTTGCTTCACCGTGCAATCATTAGTGTTCAATTCTTATTTGCAGAAGTTGGCTACATGTTCATATTCTTGATTGCTTCGTTACATAGTTATTTTATCTGATTTCAATGCAAATAAACTTCTGTTCCATTCCTTTGCTGTTATCTAGGTCATAATAGACTAACGTAACTAGGTCATTGATTTTCCAAATCCTTGTTTGTTTAGTTTGAAAAACACTTTGCAGAGCACCTGTTATCCTTCTTCATCTGCCCATTATCCATCAATCCCACTTGCTTCATCCTCTACTTAGAATCCTTGCCTTACGTTTGCCATTTTCTCACATAACCCTAATTTTTGTGCAACATTGCTTCTCTTATCTTTGAACCAACCCAATCGCGTTAGCCACTCTTCAGCCTCATTCACCAAGTCCTGGACATCCTCACACCCCTATCTCACCTCCATACCCACTCCTTCATCTGTCTTCCTCCATCCATCCTCCAAAATCCCATTTCTGAACATCTTGTAGAAATTCCAGAACATCCTGTAGAACCCCTGCAGACTTCCTGTAGAAGCTCACGAACACGGTTTCTTGATAGCTAAACTTTGTGAAACTCTCTGGAAGGGTGCTAGGGACCCCTTAGGCCCTCTTTGAACCTTCTCGACCTCCTCCAAGCATTTCCTCTCGCCAATTCACCTCTGCACAGTCAAAACCAGTTAAAAGCACATGCATGATAATTCTAACAACTTATTCAAAAATACAAAAAGATGTTTTTTTCGAATGTTACTATAGAAGTAGCTTAGACACATGCATTTTACCTTCCTAGAAGTCAATAGCATCTCCTTCAGTAGCTTGCATCCTCTTTCTTGCATCAGTAGGGTTAGCTGGTAAAATTAGGGTTTGCTAGGGTTTACATTTCCTTTCAGCTTTCCAGTTTCTTTCTGCAAGTAGATTAGCCTTTTTTGAGTTAGCTTTCGTCCATCAGTTAAAAAGCTTCTTCTAAGAGCTCATAGAAGTTGGCTTAAGCCCCTAGCGGACTTGTGCCAGCTGACCAAGTGACAGCTGCGGCAAGAGCTAGTACTTGTGCATACAGCACCATCGCTTCCAAGTTTGTTACGAACTACCGGGTTGATAAAATTAAAGAAGGGTGTTCCAGGAGTTGCAGCATTATTGCTGCAATACTGGGGCTCACCACTATTTATCATCGAATTTCAAAAATATGAGCAGAGACAATTTCCCTGTGGCGATGATATTCCTTATTTGTGATTTCAAAGTTGAATGCTATTTGAATCCTGCTAACCACAACAAGGTTTTTGGAATGACTCTCCACCCAACCGTAGGCTCAATTGCACAAAATTTTGCTGCAACTGGCCACCCCCGAGCCCTCAATCAACGTACTACTACCAAGGAATCCTTTGTTTCACAACACTTTTCTCCTAAGAGAATGGATGATGGAATCATGGAATGATCTCTCATCTTCCTCACCTCTATTAAATAGAGCGAATATTGGAAGGGGAACCGCATGCACACACTCCATGTGTCAACATGCAACTTTAATTTCTTTATTTCAAGTTTAACTTAATTTAGTAATTCTCTTAATATAATTCTTTCTTATTTTATTTTTTTTATTTTTTGATAACTTTACTTACTTTTACTATTTTTATAGTTCTTTTAATTTAACTCTTTCTTATTTTATTTTACTTTTTGATAACTTTACTTACTTTTATTATGTTTATAGTTTTCTTAATTTAACTCTTTCTTATTTTATTGTACTTTTTGTTAACTTTACTTATTTTTACTATTTTTATAGTTTATTTTTATTTATATTTATTTAAAACTCTAGTATTGTTATTTACTATTTTATTTATTTATTATTATTATATTTTATTCATTTTTTATTACTTATTTACTATTATTTATCTTTTCTTTATTGTTTATCATTTATTTTCTTATATTTTAATGTTATATTATATTATTTATTATTTATTATTTTTATTATTATTAGGGGACATTACATACTCCCCCTCTTTAAGGAACTTCATCTCGAAGTTAAGTCGAATTATTTAACATTTTATTGAGTTAGTTATTTATTACTTCATGTTTTCCCTACACCCTCTGCTGAACTAGTATAACCAGTAGGCATCGAAAGTTTTCACAACACCTGGGAAATCTCAAGGAATATCTATCCTTTTTCCCACTTTTGGAAGCAGGCATAAGCCTCCCTGGTTTGTATCATAGTCCAAGGCTGGCCCCAAGGCCCGCGCTTGACTCAGACCTCATCTGCCCCAAGGTAGGGATCCAGTACAGTACTCAATGACTCCGGGCATCTCGCAAGGCTGGCCTACTCCCTCCACAACTACTAAGGCACACAACCCCAGGCATCGAAGTCCTTATAGCCCCACCAGACTTCAGCATCCCAATCCAATACTAGGCACGTAGCCTACAATATCAGGCACTTGGCCTCCTCAATATGGTCCCATAGCCTCTCAATAGCTATCCATCAAAAGCTATACAAGACAAAGGAACCACTGGCATATGTAATGTTGATTGAGTATGTTCCCAGCCCATATGGTGTTACATATTCTCCCTCGCAAGTATGGGTTCCCACGAGATCATCAAATAAACTGGCCCTCTCAGCCATTCATGGATTTCCTGTCAATCACCACATCTCAACATGCAACCAATGCATTAATTATCATCATAGTATCGTAGAAATAATCCACATGCCAACTCTTGCATATCATCTTCATAATATAACATTATTGTTATCACAAAATTCTGCATGTCATAAATCTACATACAATTACCACATGCTTCACATCATAATATCCTCCTAAGTTATAACATCAACATTCAACATCAAAGACATATCATCATGCAATAAAGGAACCACATGCCAATATACCTCAACATAACATCATAATGCCTATGCATATCATAGTCATCATAAGCATATATCATCACTATTGTAACAACAATTAGAACCACATGTGCATCATTATCCTCATACCATCATATCATGAAACCTCATCCAACATTATACTCAACATCATAACAGTTAATTAAACCATAACTGAAATCATAGTGTACGATTTAGATGTATCATAAAATTTAAAAAATAAATCATGATTTAGATGCTCCATAAAAGTATTTATCTTAGCTAAGTTAAGCTCTCCTATTTAGTTCACCACACATTTTTAATCAAATAGATATGGAAAATCATGAAACATAACATTTGCATCTTCCGAGATAGTTGGCCCTAGGTTATATTGGTTCCACTGGAACTTGACTTTGCGAACTCACAATTCATTAGAAAAATCAATTTCATTTACTCATATGAAAAAGAATAACAAATATCATTCACCATCCATTAGGATCTAGACTATCTCTTCATTACTCATTAAAACCAATAATCTTTATCTAACACAAAGTTAGTAACACCAAATCCATGTGTAATTTAAAATATAAATTTAATCCAATTCTCAATAAGTTAACATTAAAACCTATGTATTCCCAATAGTATTTATTTGTTTATCAATTAAATAAATATTGTTCCCACATATATATTTTTCTATATATATGATTAATTTAATAAATATAATCATAATTACAATTTAGAAATGATACTTCTATTTAAAAAAATTGACCAAATAATTTTAAAAATAAATATTCCAAAAATAACTTATCAAATATCTCTTTGTATATTTAATTAACCAACTTATAATAATTAAAATTAAAATTTTATATTCCACCTTTTTATCACCATCCTATTAATCACTAAAATCTTTTCTTATTTCTCCATTTTTATTTAAACATAACCCCTTATATATATATACATAACCAACACTTTCTATATTAAACATTAAATAGTCTAACTGACCAATAAAACTTTATATTCCTATGTAGTAGTTATCTTAATCTTAAGAAAAGGCTTAAACTTAAACTTAACTATTTTAACCATATAAAATATAGCTCTTATATTTAATAATCAACACTTTTATTGATTCCTTAGCGCCATTATTAAGTTCCTCGTCACATAACTTGATTCCCTCGGTGGCTTGGCACTAGACTCGAGCGTTGGGTTGTAACAACCTCAAGTTGGTCTCGGTCGGATGACGTGGAAGATTAAAAGATTTGGGCCCACGCCTCTTGTTATAACCTAAGCTTTTGGATCCATTACGGGTTTTAAAAAAAAATGGTTAAGCGTGAAACAAAAAAAACATTGTATATTAAAATGGTTTTTTTTTTTAAATTAGTACGTCCATGCATCTAATTTTTTTTTTTTGTAAACTGAGGCGGTATTCTATTACTGAAAATAAGAGATATTACATACATAGGCAGGTCTCAACCCGCCCTTAAGGGAAACCGGGTGACCATCGAAGGTTTTTAACAGCCATCCAAAAAAAGTATATGACCAGTCTATCTAACCATGCAAAAAGCCCAGCTATTCTTGCTACAATCAAACTGTTTTTTCTTTGAAGCATTACCATCCAATATTACAAAAAACAAAAAGAAATAGATAAAAACCTCCTTGCAGCAATTCCATATCCTACTGATTCATTGTATCTGGCTTGGGCCCGCTCTCTGCCTTGACCTCCATTCCACTCGCTTTAAACATCTGCAGAATCTTGTCCATCTTTCTGTCTTGCATAAGAAGAGTAACCTGGATATTCTTCAGCTCCCTTTTGAGGGTGGGGAATCCTTGAGCCAATTCCACCATCTCCATGGCCACCTGCTCCATAGCTTTGGCCAATAATCTCTTCATTCCCCAATAAACATGTAATGACTGCTTGTACAAGGACATTCTTCCTCTTGTGTGCCCCGGGTCAGGGATAAACCGCTCCCAATCTTCCATTTCAGGGTCTGAAATTTCCTGCATGGCCTCTTCCTCTAAGTGGTCAATAATTCTTCTGATATTCGGGTTTGTTTCATGAAGATATGCTTCCTCTACCTCTTGCAATTTTTTCCTTATATCTTTCTTCCCTCTTTTTCTGCCTCTGACCTCACTAGCTGATCCCTCCTCATATTCAGATCTTTGAGCCCTGCTCCCTCTACCTCCGCATCCGCCAGTCCTCCCTCTACCCCTCTGGTTACCACGTCCTCGCATTCCTCTGCTCCTTCCGCGTCTTCCACCCGCTCCCTCTTCGTCATCTTCCTGACCCTCATTCTTATCTTCCCTATCTCCCGTTTCATTGCTGTTCTGCTTCCACTTACCTACTTTCCCACCTGTTGCCCGACGTGGCTCCTCATCTGAAATGTAGTCTCGTATATCAAACTCTTCCTCCGACTCGTCCGGGATGTCAAGATAAATCCTCTGTAAGGTTTCCTCTACAAGACTCTTTCCTTTCTTGTCTAAATTCGCCCCCTTGCTTCGCGTCCACCTGCCTTCTCCCTGGTCTTGGTTCACGGCCATGTTGCTTGCCTTCGTCTGTTGCAAATTCGTAACTCTCCCCCTCTCTTTGCTGCAGTTCACTCCTGGTTTCTTCCTTTTCTCCGTTCGACTGCATGCAAACACTAATGTATCCCTGCTCGGCCACCTTTTCTTCTTGAAACTTCGTTTCTGCCTGTCCTCTTCATTAATACGCGTCTCATTTACTGGATCATGATGTGAGACGTACGCTGTCTCTCTGACGCTGCCACCTCTCGTCCTCGATACCTTACCCACTTTCCTCCTTGGGATGATCATTCCTCCCATGGTTTGATTAAACTCACCGTCCCTGACTTTAATTCCATATACTCGCTTCTTCATACGCCCTAGTCCAACATTAATTGTCCTGTCTTTTCCCCTCCTATCCATAATCAGGAGGCGACTAATCATTCCTTTCTGATGCAGTCGCTTCATCATGATCCTGTCGTAATATAGTTTGTAATGCGTTCCACCTTGGATCATCCTGAAATGATAGCCAGCTACCATCCATTACCCTGTTCGGCGCTTCACTTCCCCAGTTGGCTAATAAATCGGCTGCTCGATTACCATTCCTCAAAACATGATTTATCATTGTATATTCTATCGTTCTCAGCAACCCTTCTATGTCTTGTATAATCCCTGCTGTCCGCCAACTCTTCGCCACATGATCCCATCTTTTGCCATCTCGTAATTTCCTTAACATATCTATCGTGATCTGGGAATCGCCTTCAATTTCAAGATTCCTATATCCGTTTCGAACTGCAATTCGAAGTCCATTATATACTGCCCATAATTCCGCTTCGTTGTTCGTCATTTCCCCTCCCCATTCAGCATACGCCCACCGTGTAATACCTCTACTATCTCTGAAAATGCCCCCCCAACCTGCTTGTCCAGGGTTACCCTTCGATGCCCCATCGAAATTCAATTTGATCTGTCTATCCCCTGGAAGTCTAAAATGATTTGGACTTTGCATACAATATCTATTTCTCCTGTCTATATTGGGGTAGATCATCGTATAGTCAATATTCAATTTTGAAACTATTCGTTGTTCCTCCGGGTTCAGCTTCCAATCATCTTCGTCCCAAGCTTCAGACAAAACCGTTTCTTTTATCGACCTACATATTTCATCCCAAATTCTTGATTCTTGGCAACTTTTGTCTCTAAAGAGTCTTCGATTTCGCTCTTTCCAAACCTCCCAGATTACGAAACCAACCGCCAAATTCCATAGCCTCCTTACAACTTTACTTTGAAAATTCCCCTTTCCCCATTGAAGTAGGGTATTCCTAAGGCTAGCTGGATCCCTATTTGACTTACCAAAGAGTACCCTAAGTTCTTCCCATAGACTCTGAGTATATATACATCGATTCAGTAGGTGCTCCTGATTCTCTATCTCTTTACTACACAAGTAACATCTTGATGGTCCATTCATTCCTCGTTTCTGAATATTGTCCCAAGTCAGGATCCGTCCTCTGCATACCAACCATGCAAAATATGTTACTTTTGGCCACCATTTTCCTTCCCAAATCTTTTTCCAGTCCATTGGTTCATCTTCCCTTTCCTCTTTCGTTTCCCAGTAATATGCTTCTTTGACTGTAAACATCCCCTTCATCGCTTTACCCCATCTAAGGATATCTTTACCTTCTCTGATCTTAATTTTCCTCTATTCTATTTCACTGATATACATTTGCCCAGTCTCCGGACTGATACTATCAAAAAAACAAAATATATAATATACTTTCGTTCAAGTTTCCTTCAAACAAATTTCAACGTATTTTAACTAATTTTATTTTAGTTTATTTTAATTAGTTTTATTTCTTTTCTTTTTTCTACTCATGGATTATAACAACTAGATTTTTTTATGTGAGTGTTTAACTTGGAGTTCAAATTTAATATTTATATTTAAAACCAATTTCAAATCTTACCTTATTATCATCAACATTAATCATAAGAAAACTTAACATTTCTCACTTGTTTTATTGTAGCGATATACCTTATTTACATTTTTTCCTTTAATTAACAAAAAAATAATATCAAAACACTTTCACTTATATGTAATTAATTAACCCAAGTCTAATTATCAATAAATAACCCAACTCGTATTAAAAAGTTTATATTAGTAAGAATTTTTGTTCTTTATTTAAAAATCTATTCTATTTTTTAATTTTTTTTCCCTATCTTAATTTATGCAGAAGAGGCGAGGTTGTAAACTTATGTAGGAAAGGCTGTAAACTTATATCTAAATATGTAATTTCATGCTTCCATTGTATCCCCGTCCTTCCACTGCATTTATATAAATATATCTAAATATGTAATTTCATGCTCTTTTTACGGAATTTGAAACCCAAAACAATAAGTAAATTGGTAAAGATATTAAAAATATCAATATAGAAATTACCATATTTGCAATATAGATTAAACACAAAATTGTATGAAGTTATGAAAGAACATTTTGGAGACTTCTTGTAGTTTAATAGATCTTCTAAAAATAATCACTTTTGCCATATTTCTAGATTTAAGGATTAAATCATTATTCTTTCACATTTACTTTAAAAAGACCCATAGGCACTAATACTTGCATGCATACGGCAGAGGTTTTTTTTGTTTTTGTTTTTTCTGACTACAATCGAAATTTGTCCAAGAAGTCATGTACAAAAGCTTATTGAAGTTCTGCTACAGCTAGTGGGTCTTAAGCTTTGGACAATGGAAAATCGTCTAAATGTTTTATTTAATTTTTTTAATCAGGTGTAAGATTTATTTTTAATAGAATTATTTTATTTATTTATTTAAAATAATAATAACAAAATTAAGATTATGCATGCATGCATACAATTGTTTGTAAATAAAAAACTTCCAAAGTTTTTATATATATATAATAATTATTGTAAGAAGAAAGGTTAAATTTGTATGTGTTTCTCTCAAATTTAGTTTGACTAAATTTTTCTTGATCATCACAAACAAAATAATTGGAAAAATTAATTTAGTATTTTTTTCAAAAATTTTACTTAGAGGTCACATAGAGTTGAAACTTGCTCTGATACCATATGTAACAACCCCGAAATTAAAACATGCAACTAATTAGATTAATCATGCGATTTATAATCAACACACAATTTATCAACTATTTAACATCGAATTTCAGAAATATGAGCAGAGACAACTTACTTGTGGCGATGATATTCCTTACTTGTGATTTCGGAGTTGAACGCTATTTGAATCCTGCTAACCGCAACAAAGTTTTGGGGACGACTCTCCACCCAACCATAGGCTCAATTGCACAAAATCTTGCTACAACTGGCCACCCCCGAGCCCTCAATCAACATACTACTACTAGGGAATCCTTTGTCTCACAACACTTTTCTCCCAAGAGAATGGATGATGGAATCATGGAATGATCTCTCATCTTCCTCACCGTCTATTAAATAGAGCAAACATTGGAAGGAGAACCACATGCACACACTCCATGTGTCAACATGCAACTTTTATTTCTTTATTTTAAGTTTAACTTAATTTAGTAATTCTCTTAATATAATTCTTTTTTAGTTTATTCTTTTTACTTTTTGATAACTTTACTTACTTTTACTATTTTTATAGTTCTCTTAATTTAACTCTTTCTTATTTTATTGTACTTTTGATAACTTTATTTACTTTTACTATTTTTATAGTTCTCTTAATTTAACTCTTTCTCAATAACAATCTAGGTCAACAATCTCCCCCTTTGTTATTGATGGCAATATTCTTCTTCTCTCCCCCTTTGACATCAATGGCAAAGGAGTGCTCAGGGACTCCCCCTATCAAACTACTTCTGTTCTTTATGAATTGTAGATCTTCATGAGTATGTTACCCCCCCTGTAATAGTGCTCTTCTTTTTACTCAAGATAGAAAATAATAAATACTAGTATTGTTATTTACTATTTTATTTATTTATTATTATTATATTTTATTCACAATTTATTATTTATTTACTATTATTTATCTTTTCTTTATAGTTTATCATTTATTTTCTTATATTTTAATGTTATATTATATTATTTATTACTTTTATTATTATTAGGGGACATTACGGAACCCATGTGGCATAGGCCCTACATTGTGAAACGTGTTTTGTAGAAAGGAGCCTATGGGCTTATTGATTATGAAGGAAATCCTTTGGATAAGCCCCGAAACAGGCTTTAACGTAAGAAGTACTATTCTTAGGTCATCTTGCATGGTTACTTGTGTACATTAGTGTGTCATTCATTTTTGTGCAGTGTGGTTTGGTGTGTTAGTTTTCAAACAACTTTCCTGTTTACTATGCTTTTCTTGCTTTGCAGATGTCTGTGATTCCTCACATCTGTTTCGCTAATGGTGCTTGCTGTGGTACCCAGAACCTATTATCCGCGGCATGGGCTATTTATGACCCTAATGGTGAATTGCTTGAGCTTCAAGGTATCTGTTTAGGTTGTACAACTAACAACATTGTTGAATACAGTGCGGTCATCGAACTTTTGTTAGAAGCCATTGCTCTTGACATTAGAGTGTTGGTTGTCAACCTAGATTCACAGCTTGTCATCCTTCAACTCAATGGGAAATATTCCTTTAGAAAACCTTAAATATTGAGAATGTATCTTGTTGGCTTATGGGGGCCTGACCCAAGTTCAGAGTTATTTAGCCAAACAAATCCCTACACTATTGGCCCTTTTAGCAGCAGCCCGCGGACTGAAGTCTCACCTAAAGCAGTATGGGGGGATGCTGGAACCAAGTTTTCGCACCCTTGAGATGTCTGAGATGTCGACTTAGTCCAACTAGATCTGTCTTTGGGCAGGTTGTTTCGTGCACTGTCCCAACCTTTAATACCTTCACGATCTGTTATAATCGTCTTTCACGCAACCCTAACTAGGGGTTGAGATGATTTCGCACTGCTAGGTCAACGAACTACACTATTTTCCCAAACTACACCACGTATCTCACTTATCTTCTTAACAGATCTTAGTTAACTTCACGTAAATAGATATTCTATCTTTCATTCACTTAATCAATACAATAATACAGATTCGCACATCATATAAGTATTAGAAGTGAATTTCATACCCAAGATAATAGATGCATAAAACAAGAAATAAATACACAAAAATGATAGGAAACTTCTCTTTATTAATACTTCCACTGTTACAGACTCGACTCGCCCTACACAGTCAATTGAAGGGGTCCGCGCACTCAGCTGCAAACTACTAGGCCTTTGCACACTTAGTTGCAGAGCCTTCTCCTACTCTACGATAGAAAAACTAGACTTTAGTCCATAGATCTATCTCGCATACATCATATGTTCACCTTTCTTATCAATTGATTCCTTTTTTTCCTTAACTACTTAGAGCCTCACTCTATTTATACAATCCCATGGTTCGTGGACCATGGGTAGATCTCTACAGCTAATATTATAATAACAAAACTAAGGGTAGAAAACCCTATGACTTTTTTACAAACTATGCGCTTCGCGCCCACAAAATGTGGAGTCTTTACATCGAAATTACAATATTTGATCAAAATATGGGCTCTAACTAATCCCAAAAACTTCCCTTGGGGGATCCCGCGCCCAACAAGCCCCTAACACAAACATTGTGACTCGCCTTCAAGTCACTCTATTAGTGTGGAGATCTTTGCGCGAAGACCTACCAACTCTGACTGGATCGCTGCAAGCTCGGCAACGCACTGAGCAGCTGCATGTTGTACTTCTTCGACGCGCTCTTCAGTGACCGCTGTGGCTGAACTGCTGCCCTGGATCCTTTCCTATGTTTCTTGCAGCTACGTGAGCTTTGCTTCAATGGAGGCTGTAATGGTGTATGCCTCATCAATCCACGACTGTAAGCATGCCTTCAAAACTGCTTCCTTATGCCGAGCAACATCTACCTGCTCCTTGAGCGCTTTAGCCTGCTACATCCTGGTAAGCCTTTGTGTAATGGCAACTATATGCGTGGTCCATTTTACTTCATTGTATCTCTATTGTAGCTCACATGCCTCTGTCTCTAGGCGTTGTATGTTCAAGTCCTCCTGTAGGGTGGTGAGAACCTCGAACGACTCCTTGAACAGCTTTGTGCAGTCTGTCACAACACTGTTAACCTCCGCTATTGTTGTTGTAATCACGATGGCGTGCTGTTCCTTAACCTCTGGTGGATTTGAAGGCTGTGCCTTCAATTGTAGTTCTACTATCTGAAGGTTCAGCTCCAGCTGAACCCTGGCCATTTCCTCTTTTTCCTCGCACACCCCTGCTGCTAATTTTCGGATGCGCTCTTCCACTGGTTCTTCTGCTTGGATGGACAACTCCGGGACCATCTGGCAGAATTCCTCTACCACCTGCATTATTTGTCTGTTCTGCGCCACTATGTTGTCATGTTGCAGGCTCAACTATTCAATGTTGATGCGCTGCTCGCTCATTACCTGGAGCGCACGACCCTCCCTGGCTCTTAGTTTTGTAGTAACTCCATCTTGAAAAATATAGAGTGTCTCCTGAGGGAGTGCAACTACGTTTAATCTAATTCCCTTCAACCTGCTGACCATAGGCCTGTTGGCCTCATTTTCTGTAATGAGTGCTCCATCTGGCAGCACTATGGTGTTGGTCATCTGGGCGTGGAGCATTTCCTTGACCGCGGACGTGCTTACTGCGAGGATGGTTGACACAGTTCCAGCCTGTGGAGTGTTCAACAACAACTCCTATATCTGTGCCCAGAGAGTCCCCAACACCATCTGGTGTTCCTCCTCAAACTGCTGGAGGGCCTCCACGGTGATGTCCCTCACTGTCTTTCCAATGTCATGTATATCCCCCTCAATGAGGGTGATTGGGTTGAACGAAGTCTTTGAAGCCTTCGACTTCTTTCGCAGCCCTACCTGCTCTCTTGGGCGCGAACGTTTTAGCTGAGTGGATGCTGTCCTCGAGTCCGCACCACCTTGCTCTGTATCAGTCTCTAGCTCACACAAAGGCGACTTCTGTCCTTCACTCGCTTCTTCTGTTGTCTTCTGCTAACTTCACAGTGTCACGCGCTGCATGAGCCTTAGCCACTACTTCTTCCTTCCTACGTTTCTCTGTCAATTGCACTATCTGCAGTTTTGCCTCTTCCTTCTTCCGCTGAGCGGTGGACTTCCCTACTTCCACCATCAGTCACCAGATAGGGTAACTCGTACCATGTCTTCGCGGGGTCCTTCCGTGCCCTAATGTAGACATGGTGAAAATCTACCTTGAACTTCGTGAAGCTCTGCAGACTGTTGTAGACTGTGGGCGATAACCATGGCTTGTGATTAATCCCTATCCTTTGGACATCCTTGGTTTCCCATAGCAAAGCGTACTTCGGTGCCTCTGGAAGGTCCTGCGCAATCGTTAGGAACTGGCTATCTTTGGGAAATTCCCATGCCACCAGTACTATGGAAAACAGAAGCCACACATAGTGAAAAGTTTTTCTCTGGTCCTGTGTCTCGCGAAAGTTCTCAAGGAACTCTCCGCATAAGTAGTTTGCCCAGTTGAACTGGACCCCTTCTACGCATTGCGCTTCTAGCGCAACTACCGGCGTGGGCAGCTCATCCGCGTGACACTTCCGCATAACCTTCCTTGCCAATATCTAAATTACGTCTTTAACGACAGGGTTGTTGATGATGGAAATGGCATACCCTCTCTTCTTCTTCTCCAGCTTAAACTTCTTCTTCATGGCCTTCGCGATGGCCAAATCATCGCTCTTTCCCTCCAAGATGTTTGCTGGGTCATCCCCTTTGCAAGGGAGTCGGGTAATTCTGTGAATCAAATGGTCTATGATGGGGATGGGCTCCTCCAGCCACAAGCACCCATCATGTACCAAGTAGAGCAATTGCTTGATGACAAAAATGGTCACTGGGGCACGATGGTAATGCGACACCCAGAGCAGGTTTAGCAACCCTACTTTCTCAACTCCTCTCAGCCATTTACGTGGCTCCAATTCTATGATTCCGACCGGTGCATCTTTCTTCTGGCGCATGAGCTGTACGGTCATGAGATGTGGGAACTTCTCATGGTCCGTGAGATCCCAATCCTCAAACTTCAACACGGGCACTCATCCCAAGTGTGCTCCTTAAAAAATAATGTCATCAGGGAGTAGCAGAGTCTGCAGAGAGCTCTTGCTCTCATCTATATCTTTGGGCACCTTTGCTTTACCCTTCCGCAGAGGAACATATGTGGGCAGCCTGGTAAGAGGGTCCATACCCTGGATCTCAACTTCCATTTCTACAATCTCCTCCTCTACCAGGATTTCTTCGAATTCTTCCTCCTCATCGACCTCCAAATTGATATCCTTCCCCTTTTCTTCCATGGTGAGCCTAGTCCTCAGTGGATTTCTAGGTGATACGCGCACCGGTACCATGGCATGTCTTTCTTGGGTCTCGACGTGCGTGGCAATTTAGGGATTTCTGCGACTATCCTGACACTTTTTGGGGCTTCTACTTTTGTAATGGCCTGCGCAGCTTCCTCGGTGGTCATTACTCCGATATCCATGGCTTCTTCAGGTGCTGCCATAGTGCGATTCCACAAGTCTCTCAACGTCTCAGGTAATTGCTCAAGCAATGAATTCACCTTCAGAAGATCGAACAAGTCTAGGTTCATGAGTGTCTATGCGCGCAACAACTCAGTCCTCAAATTTCCAAGTGTTGTTTGCTGGACAACCCTTTGTAATTTATAGTGCCTTTTGAATTTGAATTCGATCGTTCCCCCCACATTCGGTCCATTAATGCTCGATTGGTGGTAGATTTTCAAGAATCTAGCCCATAAAGTTCACCTTAAATTCATGTCGCCTACTGCATTTGGTCTCAAACCAAGCATCACATCGTGAATAGTGACTGTGATGGTCACTTTCCAGCCGACTCGTGCAATAGCGCAGCTACCCTCGCAATGTCACGAACCCTGGCACACTTCGCTACTGCGTGTAGTCCTGACATCGCAGAGCTCCTGGGCAGAGTAGTTTATAGTCCCACGCCTCCTTTTAGCTACCTGGAGCACTAAGACTGTGCTTCTATCGGCTAGTCAGATGGCTGAGCCCCCTGTGTATGTCTTCAAATGACTACCATTGACTTTTCCTGGGAAGAGTTCTCCATTTAACTTTACCAACTACACTGCGCCACCATCTGTGATCTCCTTAATAACATACGGTCCCAGCCAATGCATTCTGAGCTTCCCTAGGAATTTATCAAACTTACTATCATACAACAACACCAAATCATTCACCTTGAAGGTGCACAACTTAATATGTCGATCGTGCCAAGCCTTTTCGCACTACTTTTGGACCTGCTGGTGAAATCTAGCCAAAAATCGTTCTTCCTCGAGCTCCTCCAACTGCATGAGCCTCTCCTCTAGGGCTCCACGATCTGTCATACCTATGAGCACTGCTATGCGTAGACTAGGCACGATGTATTCCATAGGCATTACGACTTCGACTCCATAGACAAGCCTAAAAGGTGTCTGTCCCATCAGTTTCTTACATGTTGTCCTAGAAACCCATAATACTGCAGGTACCTGCAGGTCCCAATCACTTCATTGTGCATTGCATACCTTGGTCAGTGTGGTCTCCGATACTTTTTTGAATGCTTCTATTGTCCTGTTAGCTTGTGGGTGATACGATGTGCTCTTCTGATGATACACCTGAAACTCTTCCGTCAGCGCGCTGATTGTTTCATTCAGGAAGTGCGTACCGTGATCGCTCATTAAGATCTTTGGACATCCAAATCATGCTAGTACATGTTCAAACAGAAACTTTGTGGCAGTTGCGGCCATGCAATCCTTCACCGGCTGCGCTTCTGCCCAACGAGTCAGGTACTCTGTCGCAGTGATAATATACCTCGCGCTTGTTTTTCCTTGAGGTTTGATAGGTCCTACAAAATCTATTTCCCACTTTTCAAAAGGTTGCAATATCATTTTTGGGTTCAAAGGAATTTCATCCCTCCGTGATGGCTTACCTATTCTTTGAAATACATCACATGCCTTGCAATGTGCTTTTGAATCCTGATGAAGGGTTGGCCACCACAACTCGACGGGTAGAATGTTCTGCACTGTCGCTCTTCCCACATAATTTTCTCCCGCGGTACCCCCATGAGCTTCCACAAGGATGCTGCTTAGTTCAAATTTAGGTACATACATTTGCAGTATTTCATCATTCCCCATCTTGTATAGATGCCCAACAATGACAGAGAAATTTATCGCGCGCACCACTAATTCCTTCTTCTGCTGGACAGAGTATTCTTTCGGCACAGTTCTAGTTGTTAGAAAGTGAATTATATCTTCAAAATTTCCATCCGCTATGCGCACAGCAAATAGCTATGCATCGGGTAATACTTCCTCCAGACTAGTAGGTTCCTCCCCTGTCTCAATGCACGACAGGTGATCTGGTCCTGCATTCAATTGTCCAGGCTTCACAACAACTTCAAAATCATATTCTTGGAACAATAAAAGCCATCTTCATATGTGGCCCCCCAACACAGGCTTATTGACCAAGTACTTCAGTGCGGAATGATCTGTATACATCTTAAAGTGTCCTCCTAGCAAGTAGTGTCGATACTTCTGGAGCGCATACACCATAGCTAGTCCCTCGCGCTCAGTGGTGGAATAGTTCTTCTCTGCTTTAGATAATTTGTGACTCGCGAATGCGATAGGGTGATCCAAGCCTTCTCCACCATCCTGTGTTAGTACTGCCCCCAGTGCTATACATGACGCATCAACATGGACATGAAACTCTTTCTTCCAGTTCAGGAAGACCAGAATCGATGCAGTAACCATCTTTTCTTTCAATACATCCAGGCTTTTCTTACAGTCATCGTTCCAACAGAATGTGACATCCTTTTTCAACATATTTTCCATTGGCACAGTGATCTGGGCATAGCCTTTGATAAAATTTTTGTAGTACCCCGTATGTCCCAGAGTAGCGCACAACTATTTCACACTCAGCAGTGCTTCCAAATTTAGAATCATCACGATTTTTGCAGGGTCTACCATTAGCCCTTATTTACAAACCACACGCCCCAATAGATTCCCAAAAGGAATGAGGAACAAACACTTCTTGAGGTTGAGCACGATTTGCTATCTTCGGCATGTATCCAACATCAAGTGCAAGTTTGCTACATGGCACCTAACCAGCCCAAATACAGTCCAGTCATCAAAATATACCTCCAAGAACTTATGAATATATTCCCTGAATGCCGCAACAACCATGCGCGAAAAGATAGTAGGGGCATTCTTCAATCCAAATAGCATGACAGTATATTGAAAGCAACCCCACTCAGTCATGAAGGTTGTCTTGCTCCTATCCTCCGACGCGATTTTGATCTAGTGGTACCCTAAGAACCCATCAATGAAAGAATATGCTTCCTGATCGCCTACATTGTCCAACACCTCATCCGTGAATGGAGTTGGGAATGGATCATGTACACATGCGTCATTCAATTTTCTGAGATCCACGCATATTCTTATTTCTTCCTTCTGCTTCTTCTCTTGTACCACCATTAGGCTTACCCAATCAGATTCCTCCATAGGCTCAATGATGCTTGCCGCGAGCATCTTGTTTATTTATATGCATACCTTCTCCTTGTATTTCGGATTTACGCAATACGGCCTCTGCTTAACTGGCTTCACGTCGGGTTTTAACATGATCTTCATTACCCCTAAATCTCTGATTATTCCCTTCAAATATGTAAACTTGGTCGGGAATAAGTCCTGATATTCGTGGAGTAATTCAATGACCTTATCCACCATCGTGCCATCCCAATAGTCTCCAATCTTCACGAATTTAGGTTCCGCCTCCATACCAATATTCACCTGCTTAGTCTTCACCGGTGTGGTTATGTTAGGGTTCTCAATCTGTGGTCCTTAAACCTCGTGGTGGCCTTCCGTCTCTGGAATTTTAATTTTTCATAGATCTTCATCTTCTTCTTCAATAGTTATATTATAACATTCCAATGCACAACTCAGCTGAGTAGCCCATTCAGGCTGAATCAATTCTACCGGCTCCTGTGGTATCCTAAAGATGGCTTCTTTTACCTCTTGTAGCGCTTCATCAATACTATCCCACCCATCCTCAAAACTAAAGGTCATCATGAACCCTTCGCGCAGAATATCCCATTCACCTATCCTATGGCAGAGCTCTGTTTCTATATACCAATTCATTGTTATAACATCTAGGGTATGATAGAACAGGTGCACCCACTCAGGTTGTGGCTTTTCTCCATAGGCCTGCATCCCTTGGCTAGATGCGCGCGCGGATCATCTTGCCCATTGTACTTATCTGTCAGTTGCATCCTAGGCTTCCAAAATCATGTGCGCATCATTCCCTTACATTCACATCAGTTGTCAAAGCTCCCTTTGTGCGTACCCCACCATATCATGGGCGTAGTGCGCAGTACCTAGTCCAAGGCCTCGAAGCATTGCTTTTCCGATACCTCCCTTTCAAATTTATTCAAGAAGGTATCTACCTCACTTAGACCATCATAAGTAGGTAGGTCTCTTACTTTTGTCGATATGCAGTGCAATTACCTTGTCATCATATTAAAATTTAGTGTAGTTAACTCATGTAACCGATTCTTCTATCACTCTGTTTCCTCATCTGAATCCGAAGTACAAGAGATTTCGCGCTCCCATGTAATACACCCATCCACAATGGGATTCACCCAGTCCTGGTTTTGCGCTATTATCTTATAGATGCAGTCCAAATCATCATCACTTTCATAGTCGCGCATTGGCTCCGTATAGCGCGATCCTTTAGTAGGGTTCAGGGGTACAATTACGTGTAGTGACTTCTTTTCAAAAATCATTTTTTGCTTTTTCAGATTGATCACCCCATAAATGTCAGTGGCCCAATTAATTCCTAAGAGCGCAGGGTAGGGATTGCTATCATCAACAATCACTATCATTTCAAAGTCTGGCAGCGCGTTCTCTCCCTTAATATCCATAGTTATTCCCTGCAATCGCCCCATGGGTATTATTTTTTGTTGGTTCGCCATCCTTAGTTGAATTGGAGACAACTACAACGCAGGTCGCTCCATTCTCTCCCATGTCTGTTTCTTCGATCTGCGCTGTTAGTCTCATATCCCTTCCCGTTCTTGTCTTATGTTTTCCGATCTTCTTGACTACGCGCGCTTCTGCAGGTGTGGTCCCAGCACACCTATTAATGAGTTATTGTAACCATTTCACCACCTTACTATTGAACAGTAGCTTCATACATGTTTCTAAGAACGTTGTGAGCATAGATGGGTCCATCTCCGGCTCTGGTTTATCTTTTCTTCCTGAAGTGGAGGCATCAACGAAGCTCTTCTTAGCTTCCATGAAGGTTTCCCGAGTGCACTCCAAATCAAACTCTGCTTCTTTCGCCGGAGCTTTGTGAACCCAAGTACTATCTTTTGGTTGTTTTCCTTTGTCATCTCCCATTGCAATTCCACTTCGGAGCACAATGTTCACATTCGGATCTTCCTCGTGCGGCTCAGACCTCATCATCTGTAGGTTCTGAGTCGGGGGAGGTGGTAGCGCTCCTTTGTCGTGTATCCTAGTTATTAGCGTAGGACAATCTTATGTCTCATAATCAAACAAGGTGCAATACAAACACAATAGGCGCGTTGAATTCGTGCAATCGCGGGCATAATGTCCTGGCCCTTCGCAATTGTAGCATATCAACTATTTACGATCTCTTCCAAGTCCTCCTCTGCCTCGGCCTCGTCCGCACCCCTAAAATCCTGTTCATGCCATTCCTGCATTTTGGTCAAGGGGCCGCATTTTGGCCTAAACTTTGTAGGTGGGAGTTCTATCCATCATTAACTCATAGCTTCTACAAGTGCACTCATCGTGTCCCACTGACCTACAAAAGTTGCAGAACAATTGTTGCGAATTTTTCCTATACTTCTGTAACAAGTGACAATTGTCTGTGGCGTGTTTTCTTATTATTTGACAAATTGCACACCACAAAGAAAGTGCCACACTAGGTCCTGCTTGTGCTTCTGATCTTAAGGGCATCGGTCCTCCTCCCGCAAGGTAATTTGTGAAAACTGGGCAGTGGTCCTTGTCATGATCATGACCCTTTCATTTTACGCACCATACCTCTTTGCGCACTTCTGGTCGAGCTGTCCTGTCCTATTTCAGACTCTACATCTCAAGGCATAAATTCTTTAGCTGCACGTGGATCTGCTGAACTCCTAAGTTAGGATCCTGCATCGGGGTCTCATGTAGCCCCATAGAAATCTTTAATGCCTCCTCTTGAGTCGTTATCTTCTGTTGTGATAGCGCACTCCTTAAATGTGGCATTAGCGAAGCTACAAACCACTCGTGATGCTGTCCATCCGTCAGATTCATATTATCTTTGCAAATCATACATTTCAGCCTCTGATCCAGCTCCCAAGGAGTCTCGCCTGGTAGCATTGTGATCTCTTTGAATCCAATGATCGACAATGATTAAAACTTTGGCCTGCTAAATTCTCTATTTAGCGCTGCTTGGATATCCGCGATTCCCACATTTGGATTATCATTGGAGTGCTTAATATACCAGGTCAGCGCGTGGTCCTGCAGGGCGCTAACCAGTGTCTCTTTCTTTATATTGTCATCTGTGACTCTTTTCACTTCCCATACAACCCTTACCATGAACCAGAATTGGTCTGGATCCTCATTTACCAAGCCTTTGAACACAGGAAACTTCACTATGCTTGCCATATTGAATTATGGTGGTGGTGGAGGTGGTATGGGTGAAGATGGAGGTGATGGTGGTGAAGCTGGTGGTGGTGTGGGTGGAGGTGGTGTTTGCGGAATTCTTTGCCTTATCAGAAGGATCACACTTTGTGGTGAGACCTTCGCGAGCTCTTCCTCGTCCCCTCGTGGAGATGAAATCAAGGGGCTAGTTTTTGGTCCCTTATTTCCTTTGTTCTTGTAAGCTTTTACACTTCGCATAGCCCCGAACATCAAGGTAACTGCATAACCCTCTTTTTGTACAATATCATTTTAATCCAAGTATTCAAAGACTTTACATACTTACCTTGTGGTCCTTTGAGAAAGCATCGCTTTGCCTCGTTGTAGCTAACTGAGGTGTCAACCACAAACTCAGTAATGAATCCTCTTATAATACGATGGAGCCAATGATCAACGATGTGCATGATCTTATCCTCTGAAACCTTTGCACTAACTTCGGGGTCTACACAATAGGACTGTCAAGTTTCCACCTTCCTTGGCTATCTGCTAACTTTTCGATCCACTCGTATAGCTCAGTAGGGAAGGAAACGAAGAAGATTTTGTGGATCTCTGTGTACATGTAACAGTCTAACCACTCTTCTTTTGACAGTTGCAAGTTCCTATTTTCCTGTGCTGCAAACTCATGAATTCTTCTGTCCAACCAACCTTCAATTTTCTTCTTAGTTGGATTCTAGTGATATGACATCAGACATCTCTATGCAGATTCGGGTCCCAACGATGGAACCATTTGTTGGCTTATGGGGACTTGACTCAGGTTCAGAGTTATTTATCCAAAAAAATCCCTACACTACTGGCCCTTTTGGCATCATCGCGGAGCGCGGACTAAAGTCTCACCCGAAGCAGTATAGGAGGATGCTGGAACCAAGTTTCCGCACCCTTGAGATGTCTGAGATGTTGATTTACTCTAACTAGATCTGTCTTCACGCAAGTCATTTCGCGCACTGTCCCAACCTTCAATACCTTTACGATCTATTATAATCGTCTTTCATGCAGCCCTAACCAGGGGCTGAGATGCTTTCGCATTGCTAGGGTAGCGAACTGCACTATTTCCCCAAACTACACCGCGTATCTTACTTATCTTCTTAACAGATCTTAGTTAACTTTGCGTAAACAGATATTCTATCTTGCATTCACTTAATCAATACAATTATACACATTCGCACATCATATAAGTATTAGAAGTGAATTTCATACCCAAGATAACAGATGCATAAAACAGGAAATAAATACACAGAAATGATATGAAACTTCTCTTTATTAATACTTCCATTGTTACAGACTTGACTCGCCCTATGCACTCAGCTGCAGGGGTCCACGCACTCAGTTGCGGACTACTAGGCCTCTGTGCACTCAGCTGCAGAGCCTTCTCCTACTATACGACCCAAAAACTAGACTTTACTCCACAGATCTATCTTGCATACATCATATGTTCACCTTTCTTATCAATTGATTTCTTTTTTTCCTTAACTACTTAGAGCCTCACTCTATTTATACAATCCCATGGTTCGCGAACCATGTGTATATCTCTACAGCCAACATTAAAATAACGAAACTAAGGGTGGACAACCCTATGACTCTTTTAAAAACTACGCGCTCCGCGCCCATAAAATGCAGAGTCTTTACATTGGAATTACAATCTTTGATCAAAATCTAGGCTCTAAGCCCCAAAACTTCACTTGGGGGATCCCGCGCCCAACATATCTCCGTATTCATCTATTAGAAAGACATTTTGATTACATTACATATCATCATATTCGTAAACGCATGAATAAATTGACAAATACATTAGCTAATTATGTGTTGGATAGATATTTATGAAACATGTGAAAAGATAAAACAAACCATTTGTAGCATAGTAAGCAAGAAAATATAGCATATATATATATATATATATATATATATATATATGGTGATCATTTTTGATACATCATAACCCCAAAAAATAATATGTGTGTCTAAAATAACATCGGCGGCTCACAGGCCTCATATATTCGTGGCACGCAGGACTCAAAAAATGTAAATGTTGGACCTAGGAAATAATCAGCATGGTGATCGTGGTAGCATGATACAGCTCATGCAACACGAGTCAGCAATCGACAGATCCGATCTGAGACTCCCATCATGTGTCTCTGGTACTCGCGAGGAATGTCTCCTACCCGAGCATACTCCGGGATACCACGAGTCAACCCCTCAAGGTTCCTCGCGATCTCCTCCTCGTTGTCACTTCCCTCCTGATAAGGAGTGACAACATCAATCGAGCGAGGGACACACCTGGCTATTGGGGACATCCAAACATGCCGCTCTGGTCCAACATCTGCATTAACAAAAAAAATGTTATAAGCACATATATACCAAAAACAATTAAAAGTTTTCAAAATTTCAAAATTGATTTTTTACCTTCATCGTCAAAATCCTCTCCATCTAGTAATGGCATGTCCAGATCTCAACGGAAGTTCATGCCACTGTATGGCCAGTCCTCCACAATGATCTTCTGTCATCGTAGCCGTGAAAATAATGTTGGTCTGTACGACATGTGCTGACCCCCAGTGATCCTGGGCATCAAACGACTCTAGCGGGCCATCTGTGGATCGTGTGGCATGGGAGGATCCACCTTAGTTAGTTGATACTTGAACAATGGCACCCATTCCAAGAAAAATGTCATGAGCACAGATCCGAAGAAAAGTTGCTTCAGATTCCCCGACTTAGCTTTGGTTAGCTGGCACTTTATGTTGATATTCATGGCCTCTGCCCAGTTGAAGATCGTAGGTGTTGTATAGTCAATAGCTTATAGAAACTTCAACTTGTTGGTCTCATGTACTTCCTTGGACCCCGCTACTCTGATGATGGTAAACATAAGAATTCTCAGTGACAAATCCTGAACAAAGGAAATCTCCATCTTCCCACTCTTGGATTTCAGGGCCTCAGGGCAGTGTTCAGCAAGCAATGAGGATATGCTTTCCCCGATTGGTTGTGACCCATACAAGTTGACTAGTTCCCCTCTTCGGGACACTCCAGTGATGAAATATATATCTAAAGTTTCCAACTCCAGCTCCTGGTCACCAGTGACAAATATTTCCTAATTTATGTCCCAAAGACTAATCAGGTACTGAAGCAACTCAGGTTGGGTCTGCATCCCTGGCGTGAGAAAGAATTTGAGGAGCCCACAAGCCCTCAAAGCTTCCAGGCAATTTTGATCATTTAGTGCATGGGTGTCCAAATCCTCATGTTCCCGTTCTTTCCAGTCCACCATTTTCAGTGATTCTTTCCTCAAAAATCCATTAATTTGAGTCAACAATCATCCTTGGCCCATAAAATTCAAGTTTTTATTGTGATTTTGTGAGGAAATAGGGTTTTTCCCTATTCACGGTGCCAACGTTCCTATTTTAAAAATAGTTGCATGGACGGTGTGACAAGCCTTATTAATCACCCTCGGTCAGCGCGATTCTATGCCTTTAAGTCGCGCCAACTGAGGGCAAAAGACTTTTTACAAAACCTCCTTTAAAAAACCTAAAAATGGTTAAAAATAGGAATATAAGACATGAAAATGGAGCTCAGGGTTTTTACTCTTACCTGTAACTAGCGGCTTGGAAAATGACCTCCCTAATCTCCCACAATCTGCTCCGAGACAATTAGGGAAAAAGTGAGTAGCAAGTCTTCACAACAACATACAATGGTAAATGGTAAAAATATATTTACTTTTCTTCTCTTTATTCATTTTTCATGAAAATATTGGGTTTTTGTAAATATTTTTGCCTATTTTGCCTCAAAGAACTGGATAATACACTTTACCTTTTTTGTGCAACGACAGGTGATGAATGTTCGACGATAATGAAAAGTCACGTTTTAGCTCTTTTCTCGACTCGTTAAGATCATATGAAAAGTTTGCCAAGTATTTTTCCCTTTTGACTCATAAAAGAGAATAAAATAGGGGATCCGCTTTCAAGCTCTTTTTCAACCCTTTAAAAGTGAAAAGATGGCCGAGCCCTTGTCGTTTCTAACTCGATAAAGGATTCGAAATGTCGTGCGCCTAGTATTAGTTTACCCCTTTTCGGGCTGGGAGGCACTATTCACAAAAAAATGTACTCTTTGACTGAAATGGTCAAGCAGTTATCTCAAGTATTGTTTTCTATCTTTTCGGGCTTGAGAGACACAAATGTATGAAAAGGGACCATGTGGAGTTTTCTTTTATGTGTCTTTTTCAAACTCTCTAAATATGAAAAAGATACTAAGTTACACCTTTGTCGAACTTGTTAAAATATTAAGCGACATCGAATTCGTCATCATGACAAACATGAGCTTCTCCTTCCTAGGGCTCGCTAAACTTACTAGGTTGGATTCGTCTGAAGGATGAACTTGCAGTGCAAGCATATGCTATCCCCTCCAAGCTTGTGATTAGAAAATAATTGGGGTACTTGCCAGAAATGGTGGGGGAATATTTGGAAGTCCAATCAGTTGTGTCTGCAGCTCACTCTTGAACATGACACTTTTTGCTTCGTGTTGGGTTGGGATATCCTCCTTTGTATCGTTGACCTTACTGGGTTGGGCCTTTAATTTTTGCCTTCCATTTTATCTCTGCCATGTCATCATGACCACCGATCCTATGGATCCAAAAGTTTCCAAAATTCCAGTTGTGTCGCTGATATGTTCAAGAGTTGTCTTTCTACAGTTACATTTATCTTTGATTCTCTGTAACATCCAAAATCATTTTGCATCCTTTTTTCTCGTGTTGATGATGTGGGATACATTATGGCCCTCCTTCAACACGGTCACTTCCTATCGACTTCAACTCATTATTCAAGAAGTTTACTAAGAGAATCCCTTCCAGACCTTAGAGCTTGCATGCCCTAATGGCAAGTTCTTCGTACTCGACGACAAGTTCACATCATTGGCTTTCGATTGAGTGATTTCACAAGTGTTCGACTTCAGTTCCTCTATTCACATTCCATGGGTTGTGCTGATAGTACCTTGAGGACCATTGTCATTATTGGTGGTTTCTCTCACGCTTGTTAACAGTTTACATCATTCACTGGTAATCAAGCGACTTTCTAGCATGTTCAACGTCAACACATCTATTCACATGTTAGAATTTGTACTTTGATCGGGTCGTGTTGGAGTGTAAGACCTTGGACTCAGATCACAAAGGTCCAGGTTGCGAAGTGATGTGCCATGGTTATGTTGGTATGGATGTCTCTTTTAGATTTATGGCTACGACCATACCATGAGTTACCATATGTGATCCTTCTCCTTATTGGATGGATGCGACCATACCTTGGTTTCATTATGATCCTCTTTAACAGATGGTTGTGCCCATACCTAGATCCATTTACATGATCATTCTCTGGATGGCTACAACCATGCCACAATTCATGTATAATTTGACAGAGTTCTCAGTTATGTATATGTATCTGTACCTGCTTGTATGTTTTCCAACGACAAACTATGGTTCCTCGCACTGATTTATAAAGTGTCTCATCCCTCACTCTAATTTGGCCTTCATGTTTTAGGGGGCATATGTTACAGAGCATTTTGTCACTGTCCTTGTACTCCACGTTCCTTGATCTTGGAGGACCTCTATAATGAACCCTACATGCTTTCCCTTCATGAAGAAACCCCCATTATGTCCCTCTTCATGAGCAGATCAATTCCCTTTTGCACCATTTCCCTTGAAACTTCTGTTTTGCCCAATTTCCAAGACCGACGCTAATGGCCCTTGTTTTCCTCGCACAAATATGCAGGGATTAGCACTGTCCCTAGCACCGACCAAAGCGACTAATCTTTGTTCCTGTTGCGTTGGTCCTCTTATGGAAAGTTTTTAAATAAAGAGCTGAAGCTTCTAGCTTTAGAAGCTTCGTAACGGAAGTCTGGTAAATGGTTTGGTCAGATGGGGTCGAGTATGTCATACTGGGATCCTTTCCCCTATAATGATGGAAATACCTCAAGGGATAAGACCTTCTCCCATGAGAAGAGGATCCATCTCCCATCCATTCATCCTATATAAACCTCCATTTTTCCCAAGCACAAGCTAGTGTTAATGTTGGTGTGATAGTGCTAATTAAGTTTGGAGTAAACAACAAGCTATTCATAGTTGTAGCTCTCTAGTTGTGTGAGGGAGAAGTGTGAATTTGGTTTGGAGTGAAGCCTAAAGGGAAGAGCCTTAAAAATATTGTTGTTGAGGCCATCATGGAATGCTAGCATAAGTGTGTGGGAACTTGGTCTTGTCAGAGGAGAACGACAACATCAAGACAATGGTTGTAATCTCTTCTTGATTCAATATATATGCAACTATCAATTGATTTCCTACATGATTTGTCATCTTACATATTCACGGCTTAATTTTTCTTCACTTGTTAAGTAGGTTGAATTATAATTTGTCTATTATCACAGCTATTGTTTGATGTTGTTTACTTATTTCAGGTGTTTGAAGAAGGAAGCGAGAGATAGCTGGAGCAAGCAAGTAAGGACATCATAAAACGGGATAAGCGTACTAAGAGGTAGGCCCTCTTAATTGGTTCTAACCTAAGGAAATATTCCATAGAATATATCAGTTGTGGCTAGACCCATTATTGGGCTAAAGGAATTTGTTTGTGTCTGCACTTATAATTTTACTTCACCACAAGTGTCTGCGCTGAATTCCAAGTCTATGCTAGTATCTATGCACATCAACTTGTTAAAGTACGTGTCCAACTCGAGTTGGACTTGACTCTTTGTATTTTCCGCGGGGAGTGTTCCAATAGATAGGATCGCATGCACGCGCATAACAACATCCATGCTTCTGAACACCCGTGCATGGGAAGCATACAAATTGGTGATGAGCTGCAGGAGTTCCTCATAGTTCCATATCTGACATCGAATGCATTCCTTCAACTCAAACTACTTGGGCTTCATGAACTTGGGAAAGTGTAAAGAGGCTCCCTTGTATCTCATTATCCATGTTTGCATTCGGTTGACAACAATATGCAGGTTTGACAAGATATATGCTCTCCTAGCACAACGCTGCTGCCAACCATTGAGATGGGCAACGACCTTATGCACAATACCCAATTTGGAATACGAAATCCGCATGATTGTCTCAAGGGACGATAATTCATATAGTATCTCCTTCTTCAACTCTGCTTTGGCAGATGTTGTAACCTATTCTCCTCCTTGCTTGGTCGTTTGTAACTCCTTAGCCATTCGCTCGTTCTTTGCTATCAAGAAGCGAACACTCAAGCTAGTGGCTTCGGCATATTCTCTAGTAGCATCAACCAATGCTGTTGGAAGCTTATGCACATCAGATATGATGACTCATTCTTCAAATGGCACAAGAGATGTGTGGATGTCTGGAGTAGCCACTTTGCATGACTGCACAACTCTATGTTGCGACTCATCGAATGATATCTTGTGCATCTCTTTTTCCGGATTTTCTCCAAGGATCTCAGTATCTCCTTGGTCGCTCAATACTTGCTATGCTTCTGGATCTAGTGAAGATGGTAGGTCAACCTCTTGGTTGTAAGGGATGAGGTTGATGTCTTGTTCTATCTCTGGCTGCTCCATCTCAGTATGCATTTGCTCAAGTATTTGTTCAATCTCTTGAGCGAAGTCTTACTCCTTTGAATTCTCACCCTGTCTTCTTTGTGCCAGCTGCTCGGATGAGTCTACCACCTGTATGGGCACAGTTTCATCAATTTTTGCATGTTTCGCCTCTTGTTGTGTCTGTCCCTACTGCGCTTACTTCTCCTATCTCTGCAAATCTTGTTCTTCCCGGAGTTGTTTCTTCAACTCTTGCAAGTCCTTCATTGTTTCCTCCATCATCTGTTTATCTCTCTACCTTTTCACATTCCTCTTGATGCATTGTCGCCTCTTTGCTTCTATCTCCAAAGATGCTTTCTCCACAAGTGGGTCTGCTTTGAACTTGCAGCTTTGTTCTAACTCTGCATTTTGAACAATCTTTCTCTTGCCTTTGTCACGTGCAGGTATGTTACCCTCTGTTGCAATGGATGATGGTGCTCTCCTAGATGTTGTTTTTCTAACCATTCCATATTGATTCTGACTGGTTCATTGGGCTTGGAGAAGCTGTGACAATATCTCCATGGGTCTTCCTCAGCCCAATGAAATGCCTCGTGGATCCAAGGAAATTGAACTCTCACACAATGATCCTTTACAAAGCAATGCGGGTTGTACAAATTGAAGATTTTGGAGCTGAAGGTAAATCTTCTGAACTCTTCTATCTTAGCATCAACATGCTTGAGATTCTGTATCTCGTACAACCTGATAAGAAATGGAAGAGTGGGCCAGGGTGCCTTCTTCTTCCAATGCAGTCTAACTAACAGTCTTGATGAGATGTGGTACGACACTTCTTTCATGACGAGCTTGTCCATGGAAAACTTTGGTAAAACATGCAGAGGCTTCCCCACGCTATACATTTGTATGAAGGTGCCAAAAGGTGAGGTATACCAATCCGCTATGTCGATCAGTGCATCCATTGCTTCCTTTGACATGTAAGGTGGATCCTGCTTAAATATCATCTTGTACAATGGGGTAACAAAATGGTCTGACAACTGCGTGATGACTTCATAGAAGTTGCATTCGGAAAATAGTTTGCAATAAGTGTGTACACAAGTTTTTGCTGATGTCCATGCCCACTTCAAGCCTGGGAACTTCTAACAGGAACATATTGCATCTAGAATGTATGCAGAGATGTACATTTCTACCTTCTAACCTTTAGGCGGTTGTCGATCTCCTGTTACATATTCATTCAGCCTGTGAGCCAACATGTCGGACCAGTTGCACGGTTTCCCTTCACTGGCCAGTTGGTCCAAGGTGATCACCCAACTCTGTGGGAAGGTCTTCATGCCCTCTTGGTCGTATAAGCGGCATGCAAATATGACCAAGTACTCATATGCGTTCTACAGTATCTTCGTCTTGTAAATCTAGTTGGGTGTCATCCTGAACATGGCTCACTCCTTCAACCAACTCATCAAATATCCCTGGAGTTTGCACTGCTGCTGGATATGATGAAGGGTGTCTCCATTACGATCATAGGATTTGCCAAGTGGTACCTCTGCTGATAATTTTGTGCCCTGAATGTAGCAATCTCGGTCCCGCTGACACTTCTTAACACCATCGTCTTAGGATCAGTGTGCGAGATGATGCAATGTATCATGGCCGCGCATGGAAACATGGGATACCTGCATGCAATTTGGTACAAGCCAGACTTGTGAATGTTCACAAAGACCTTGCGGTCTTCAAGGTCTTCCTCAAATGTTCCTGAGAATGCCTCATTGATGTCCCGCCATTTCAGCTTGATTTCTTTGTCTATGATCAGCTTGGTGTCTTCATAAATTGACAAACTCATAAACACTTGTTCAACTGCTTCTCCAGTTGCACTTATGTCGGTGTCCTTTGACCTTGCTCTCTTGGAGGCCATTGAACCTAAACGATTGAGAGACGGACGAACACCTTCTATACCTAGAGACATGGCAAGGATACTCGAGAGATTAATGGCGAGGATTGCATAATTTTCATCGGGAGGCGAGGAGACTGACTTCTGTAACTGTGCAAAAGGAAGTTCGAACTGTTGGGAAGTTGGTTGACTCCAGGAATTGTGCAATGCACAATCCAAGCTAACTTGCTGGGTGCTAAGATTGCATAATGCACAATTTTAGATAGTAAGGCATGCAGGCCTAGAGACTGCATTGCATAATTTTCTGGGCCAGTAGAGCACCACCTCTTAGACTTGTGCAAAGCAAGCCTGGAGGAGAGTGTCTGGCTAGTTTTACACAATTTCTCGGAGGAAGACAGAGCCTTCCTCTTAGAAATGCACAATGTTGTCCATGCAAGGTAGGGCCCGAGCCAAGGTTGCCCAAAGCCACTTATGGGCGATTTAGAACATATGAAGACCTGAATTCATGGTGAAATTGAGTGTAAGTGAGAGTGAATGATCATGCATGCAAATAGCGAATGCAAGATATAGAAAATGGGAAAACATGCATGTGTGTGAAACGTGTCACTGAATCGATGACCATTAGAGCAAAACGGTGTCATGCATGTGACAAATGTGAGATGCAAACAAAAACTAAAGTGGTGCTTGTACAGGCTAACATCCATGCAAACGACAACAAGAATTCACAGAAATCAAGCAAACAACAATCACACAAGCCAAATCATAAAAAGCGACAGAATGTTGCAAAATACATGTAAAGAGGACTTACTCGGAAATAACTGAGCTGGATGTGCCGAAGACTCCTAGATTTTCTGTGAGATGTCAGATCTCCAAGATCGATGTGAAGAATGAGATCTTTAGCGTCGAATAAATAAGTTTGAGGCCCATGACATGCATGCCATAAATCTAGGAAAAAGCGACACTTGGAGGGAAGTTTCTAAAATGATCTTTGCATGTAACCTCTAGCTACTAAAAATAGATCCCTAAAATCTACAGATGCTATTTGCATGTTTCTTTTTTCTATTTTGGGAAAATCATCCCATGCATGCAAATCAAATTTGTTGGGGCCTGGGTGGAACTAGTTAACCTGAAGGCACTTGCAACAGCCTGTAAGACTGGGAGAGGGATTTGCGTAGTTTCTGGGATGGGATGGGCTGGCTGTCCCTGAGGGATTGCACAATTTCTAGGGTTAGCAGGTGATTGCTACCCAAAATTTCACAATTTATGGGTTGAGCTATAGTGCTAGGCTAGATTGTGTAGTTTTCTCTGGGAAGCCTGACTGACTGCTCTGCGCAATTTTGGAGCTCAGCAGGTTGCCTAGGAGTTTTGCACAATTTTTGGAGGGAAGGTTGGTTCCCCTCTAGAATTGTGCAATTTTCTGGGGGAGATGCTCAACCAGCAAATAGATTAAGTTTGGAATGGTAGCCTATGAAGGGAGTGAAGCAAACTGACATGCATAGGTCGGCAAGCCACTGAAAAACAAATGAAGTCTATGTACTTGACAATGCAAGACATTCTCCTAAGGATGGTTGCTAGGGAGGCTCCAAAATGAAGCTAAGGTAAAATTTTGGAGGGTGGTTGTAGCCACTACAACACTTGGCAACACACTAGTAGAACTCCAGCTCTCTAAATGGATCTTGTTCATGAAAAGAAAGTCTAACACCTCCAGAAGTATTATTCAGTTCTTCGTTTGTTTTGGTTTCCATGCTTGCTTGATTGTAATATGTAGCATCTACGAAGCTCTTGGTCAGTTGACACACATTCCAAGACAAGCCAACACAGTTGTTTCGATTGGGATGAGGGGTATATTGGTTTACAAGCCTTATGGTCGTCAGAGTTTTAGTTTCATCTTTGGTGTTGCTCTGTTGCCAGCAGGCCTAGACAATACCCTGTTGGAGTCATGCAGGAACATAAGCATTTCTCCACTGCCAGCGAGCCTAGTCAGTACCTTAGTGGAGTTAATTGCATCACCTCTCGACACATGAAGCCTTTCTCTTCTTTTGCCTTATTCATTTTCATTTTAATTTTTTTTTTGACATTTTCATTTTTTCATTTTCATTCCCATTTTTTGTAGTTATGCATAACACTTATTCATTTCAGAGGTGGAAGAGTGATCTCGACTTATTGAGAGCAGAAGAGGTTGTTCCTTTAGAGAAGTAGTTTGTATATATATCACTGATGCACTTGTTAGAGTTTTCCCCCTCACCTTACTCTATTTGACTGAGTTGACAAGGATTAACCCAAAAACGATCGACTAGAGTAGGTGGTACTAGTTTGCATGCAAGCATTGTGTTTTCACCAACCTTCACTACGTACGACACCTATTTTCCATTGATGTATCATGGACCAAAGACAACAAGTTCTTCATACAGAGGCAGGACGATAGATAACCAAGTATTGATAACTACACAAGTCCTCTTGTACTATACCCAGCTTGTTTCAAGAGTCGCACATGGTTTCATGCGAAACTAACCTATGGACGTAAATAAGCAAATAAACAAAAAAACAAAGAAAAAGCAGAAGTAAATGCGTAAGCAAATACGAATGCAAAAAAAAAACATGCAAGGTAAGAAGAAAACATGCATGAAAGAAAACAAACCAAAAGCAAACACTAATCCTACTCCTAAGCTAATAGTGCATGGGTATGCTCACGTGAAGTGATACTTCCAATGCAGCCATGGTCGACCCATGTTGGTGAAGGCACCAAACAAGAAAGATATAACAATGAAGACAGACACACTTCGAGTTTAAGTGCCTCCACAGAACATAAGTGAATGCAAGTGCATGACATGAAATCCATGGATTTACCATGATGTTGTGCGACATTGTGTGCAGATGTTAATCATACACATACTCTTGAATGTGACATGCATGCAAACAAAAGAAATAAAGAAAACTTTTGTCGTGTACGTGTGCTTTCTGTTAACACCCAGGTTGTTCCCTATGACTCCCAAGGGAATACGGCCGGGGTAACCACTAACCAATCTTTGGATCACAGTTTCTAGCCAAACTGTAATCAGAGAGGGCTCTCTCTTTATGATTTGTCTCTGTTATGATGGTGTTTTAGGCTAGCTATTTTGCTCAGGTTTTGGTTTATATTTTGGTTGAAGGATTTCTTTCAGGTCTTATGATATAGTGTTTAGAGAGTAAAATACCATTGGGCAATGGAGTCTGGAATTGTGAAATGATTTGATATGCAGGATTGGTGGTGTTCAAACTGCAGGGCCTATTGTGTATCTTAGACAAACAAATTTAGCTTAAATGGTGATATATGTCAACCAACAGAAAGCAATTAAGAATTTTCTATTAAGCTGGTGAGGTGAAAGTGAACACGCTGCACAGGAGCAAAACTTGAATTCCTGTGACAAAGGCCACTGTGAAAGGTGTATTCTGAAAGTGCAGCAATTAAGAATTACACTTATCTAGATTACAGCTGAAGAAAACATTCATTAACAACACAGATTGAACCCAGGGTACTCAGTGAATAAATCCTGAAAGTTATTCTTTTTCCTTGTTGCTTAGTATTGAAAATCAGATAACATATATGGATTTTAACAAAACAAATAAATAACAGAGAGAGTTACAGAGACTTATTGTATGGTGAAATACACAGGAATCCAGCAGTTATCAACAGAGACCAGAACGCATTCAACACCTCAGAAATCTGAGAAATTCCATCACTTTCTTTATTAAACTTCTGAAAGGATTACAGCATAAGAATTTCTTCAGGAGAAATCAACAACAACCCTTGCAAGCTCATGCGAAGGGGACTTTATAGGAATGTTTATACAAAATATCTCAGGCATTGAGTTATCTGAGAGAGAAAATATCTTCATAAATTCGTACAGAAAGTAGAAAAGAAGTTATTACAACTTTGAATGCAGCATAAGTGCTCTTTAAGTTTGTCAGAGGATAATTTTGACCTTTGGAGGTCAGGGAGTTGGTTGAGCCGCTCTGCTTTAATGCTGGCGAACGCGTCTTTATGTTTGCTACGCTGTATTTTCTCGGGTTTGCCACCTGTGACTGTGATTGCTACTGTGGCGACCGAATAGCCCCGCTGAGTTGGCTCAGCCTTTCATCTTTGCTCTGTATGCTTATCTATCAAAATTCTGCCTGTGTATGACTTACTTATAAACTGGAAAAAATTAACATTTACAGGTTCTGGCTTGATAATATCATCTGTGTCAAATTCTTCCAGACTTCCTGTGTGGGCAATTGGTGCTTCACAATTGCCTCTATGGTTTCATGTGCTTCTGTATACTTAAAAAAATTTGGAGGCACATCAAACAGATGATTGATCTCATTCATAATAAAAAATAGGTTGTCCACCCTATTGTATAAAGTTTGCCCTGATGCTGGCCCTGATTCTGCTGAAGTGCTGGGCTGTCTTGCAATTTGTCCTACAGCATAGGCATCAACCCTCTTAGTGTAGTTTTCAAGGGTAAGCAGTCTTCCTACACTTCTTAATATGCTGGGGAGGCCTATGTTCTGTAATGCCTGAAATCTGTCCATGAACTTGTTGATTTCAGTCTGCATATCCTGGGTTCTTCTTTCCAATGTTCCAACCAGGTTTCGTAGTGTCAGGACCCTTTTAACCATTGAGATTGTCTCAGTCCTGTGAGCAATTCCCATGGTGGCCAGTTGAGAGCTTGTCCTGTTATTTAAAATATTGATCATTCTGGTGGCAGCATCAGGCATGTTGCCAAGGCTTGCTCTAGCTCTGTGTATTTCCCTGTTTGCCTTTGCAATGAGTACTGATTGTTCATCTATAGTCTCAATGTACTGCCACTGATTGGTGATAGACCGGCCAATATTGGCCCAAAGGACTGCTTTTAGCTCTGCTGTCACCTTTTCTAGTGTGAGCTCCTTCTCAAGCTCAGTTATCCTCTTCTTTAGAGCTTTTATTTCTCGTTCCTTTTCAGCTGCATTCTGTTTGCTCTTATCATATCTCTCATTTACTTTAGCCAAAGATTCTTTGGCTGAATTGAGCTCCAACATTTGAGCTTCCAGGACTTGAATTTCATTTTGGAGCTTCTGCATATCCAGACTATGAGTCTGCTCTGTTGTTGGTGCAGTTGTTGATGTAGTTGGTGCTGTAGGCCCTGTTTGCTGAGGAGGAGGGGTAGTTGTTGGAGGAGCTTCCTCAAGATTGATTATTTCAGGAGGAGGCTGGGAGGTTTGACCCTCTTCTCTTTGCTTCAATGCTGCCTGTAGTGCTGCCTTTGCAACCTCTGATTCTCCTAGTTTGTCTTGAGTCCGGATTAGCTCCTTGTATAGAGATATCAACAGGGTCGTGGCCTCTTGATCATGCCTTTGCTGGGCCACCTCATCTGTTTGAGGGTGGATTGTGGTAGGGAGTTTGATCTTTCTCCTCAAGGCTGCCATGTCAGCATCCCTCAACTTCAATACCTCTTGTATCCCTTTGATATCTTTGGGATCATGTCCAATCTCAATGATTATGTCTTCCAAGGACCTTATTCTGTTGTCCTTTTCCTGGGATGATGCCCTCTCCAACTCCAGTTGAGAGGCTGTATTGTTAAGGCTATTTTGTAGCCTATAGTTATCCAAGGTTTGGTTTGCAAGGGAAGCATAGACCATCTCACCCGTTTGCTTGTGCAGTTCTATCTTGTCCATTGGGTGGATATCCTTGGCAAGGACTTCCAAGTTAGTCCTCAAATAATCAGAGGCAGATTGGGGCTGTACTGCTGTTGGCATGAAATGACTCATGATCATTTTGCCTTCCTGCACATCATATGCAGACATGAGTCTTTGCTGATTGGTGGGAGCCAAGTTTAGCAGATGGTTGTACAGCTGTCTCTTGATGGGCTCATTTCTCATCTTAATATCGATGAACTGTTGTTTAATACTAGGCCCACCTTCCCTTTGCTGCCTAGAGGAACTCACTTCTCCTCCCATTGCTCTATCCTGTTCCTGTTGAAAGGAACTTGCTGATGTTTCCCTGCTGGGTGGGACCATACCCAGAGGCTGCCTTATTGGCATCTCTTCCTCTGAAAGAGGATTGATTCTCTGCCTCTTCTCCCCATGAGTTGCTGATATTGTAAGGGGAGTTTCTCTGTCCCTTTTCCTGCTTGTGTCCTCCTTTTGTGGAGTCTGGAGTGTAGATGCCTCGGCTGAAGTCTCTTGCCTTGGAGGCTCAGTTTGTTCAGTGGATTTAGGGGCTTCCACTGTTTGCTTTTGCTGGGCAGGCTGTTCCTGCTTTTGTTCTTGTTGTTGTTGCTGCTCCTCTTGCTGCTGCCCTTCTCCCTGCTGCTCCATCTCTTCTTGTTTCTGCATTAGGGTTTCCATTTGCTCTTCGGTCATAGGAGGTGGCTGTTCCACCTGCTTTTCTTTGCCTTTGTTGACTGTCTGTGGAGGATTCATGGCAGCTTGATGGTGCGTTGTTGAGGACGAGGCAGCTGCTCCAAGTTGTTTTTTGTATGAGAGGGGAACCTGTCCACAAGTTTCTAAGTCAGCTTTCTTTTGAATATTTCTAGCCTCTCTCTCTAGCAGCTCCTCACTAGTAATTTCTTCTTCTAGGGTACCTTCTTCCCAGCTTAATTTATTGGCATACTGCTCAATCTCAGGCTGCCTTACGTGTGAATAGCTGCCCAATTTGTATCTTATCCTCCTGAGGGAGACAAAGTGATTGGGATCATAGGGTATCCATTCAAAGCTAGTTTGCAGTTTGAGGGCCTCTAGGATACTGTTTGCCTCTTTCCACCCCTCCTCTTTTCTGTTGTATAGGAAAGGGCCCAGCTGGCTCCTTACCTTCAACTGTGCCTTCTTGTTCTTGCTTTGAAAGTGGAGGTAGTCGGCATTCCCAAATTTCCTGAAATATTCTAAGGCAAAAAGCCTCATGGGGACATACCTTGGCAACCTAAAAGGCTTCAACTCACAGCCATATACTCTGATGACTGTGTGGTCTTGGTAGAGGTACCAATTACCAATGCTGTAGGTTTTGTTCAGGTGGAGAATTCTCCTCATGTCATCAGTTAACCTTGGAGGAGGAACACCATCCAATACTGTCATGGCTGGATGAATGAATAAGTCTATGAACTCAGAGTATGTGTATGGTGATACAGAGGCACAATGAAAAACAGAGGTCCAAAACACAACTGACCTTGGATTCCCCTGGGCATTGACTTGTTTCAAGGGAATAGAGAAGCTGGCTGGCTGATAAAACAAGAATAGGTGGTATATGTATGAAGTATACCTGAACAGTCTTTCCCTCTTCAAGTTCATGAGCTGGTCATGGATCTTATCTGCAATGTATGTGGCATAATCATAATGTACAGCTGGGGGTTTTCCAGGAGAGAATATAGACAGCATTGCCATTATGATTTCATCCACATCCTCCATTCCCTTGAAGCCTAGGACATAGCTGATCAAATCCACTAGCATTCTGCCCAATTCATTCAAGTAATGATATCCCATAGGAGGAGTTCTGATGGCTTCAGACCTTGGTTGTACAAACAGCTGGTTGATTTTGATGGTCTGGTCATTTGACAACTTATTCCCCTTCTTTATCAAGTTCTGCATGTGGAGGGGGGTCAATGGCTTTGCAGTGTGGAAGTGCAGCATCTCATTTATGCTTTCTGGGGTGATATGAAACAGAATTGTGCCTGTAGGGCTGAGGACAGCTCTTTGGCCTGGATCATAGCACTCCTGGCATCTGTAGATCAACTTTGGCATAGGATTTACCTGGGGGAGGTTGTAGATGGGCAAGTTTGAGTCCCAAATCCCTAGGATGTCAGCTCCACTAAGGTGCTGGGCTTTCAACTCATTCAGCATCTGGATATTATATTTGGAGCCTAATGGAAACCAGTCTAGCATTTGATAATCCATATCTCCTAGGGCTTTCCATTCTAATTCCTGGTGAGGGGCATTGAGAGGCTTGATGTTCAGTGCAATTGGAGTCTCCATGGTCTATTCAGTTTCTGTCTTGCAGGTGAATTAGTTCAAGTGAGTAGTACAACACCGAGGTGACTTTTTGCAATGCAACTGTGAATTATAGGGACCAGAGGGTGGAGTGGACACGCAGCAATTGAAATACTGCTCGAATTATGAATAAGACCAATGCCTGGTCTCCCTCTGTCTTCTATGGCAGGTTTAAATAGCTTGACCAACTGTCTCACGTTTGCGCGAGCAGTTTACAGTTTTCGACCAAAACTCGGGAAATGAAGGCTCAACCGGTGGTTTCAAGGTTGCAGTTGTAATTTAGAAGTGTTGCAGAGGAAAACTGTCGGTGAAATAGTGAGTTTCAGTGTTCCTTAAGCGTTCTGAGCAATTTACAGTGAATTTAGGCATATGGAGGATGAACTATGAGAAATACCTGGCTAACCGCGAACAGAGGTCGTAACTGTGGGTGGAATTGGTGCTCTGGAGGTCTTCAGGTCGTTTCCCGCAGGTGGCGCAGTTCAGGACGTGAAATAGCATGCAGAGGAAATAATAGCAAATGAGCGAAAAGTATGAAAAAACGCGTTTTTTGGCTAAAATATGGACCTTTTGCAATTTGGCGCTTTTTCTGTGATGACGTCCGCATGACGTCATAGGGTGGGGTCAGCCTCGGATGACGTCAGCATGACGTCATCAGATGAGGTGGCAGGCTGCCATTGGTCCACGGGGTAATGAGGTGGCAGGCACGGTGATGACGTGGGGATGGCACTGGACCCGCAAACCGGGCGGTGAATGACCTAACGGTTACGGTTTAGCCCTAACAGTTGCGGTTTCTCGGGGCGGTTATGATACGGCCCCGCACTTGTCAGAGGTTGCTCCGAGAGCCCTCAATGGGCGACGCGTGGCCGCGCCCTGACGTAACGCAACGTCACTTTCTCGGGCGCTAAACCTCTGTCGCGGGGACTGCTCCGATATCCATAAGGACCGTCGGATCTCTTGGATCTGATCCGACGGTGGACGGGATGATGACATGATAGGTGGATACGGCCACGGGCGGAGGAATAAATATATATTTTTTGATGTCTTTTCAATATATTCCGAAAAATTGAATATATGCGCAAACTTTGGTTAAGCAGCGGAAAGTGGGTTTTTCGGGGTTTTTTGGTAGTTTCAAAGGGGTTTCATGGATAAAGGGGTTTTGTAAGGTTTTCCGATGCGCAATAAGACAGCCCCAATACTTTGGATAAGAGAACGAAGTGGGTATTTAGGGGTTATTTTTGTAAATGAAGTGGGTATAGGCAAAACCAGGTCATTTGTGAGGCTCTTTTATCAAATGAAGCTTTCCAAGGGGCCAAATGAATTGAGAGGAGGGGAGGGGGTTAGGGTTAGGTTCATCAAAGTGACCAGATGCCATTTGATTCCTGACAGAGAACTTATTGGCTATAATGCCAAAGGGAGGGATATTTATACAAATTTTGGGGTTTATACACCATGGTGTTAATACTAGTAGGGGAAAGGTAATGTAGGGGGTTTACATAGTAGTGTTAGAGTTAATATGGATGAAGGGGTAAATGGAGGGGAAACCACTAAGCTTATTTGAAACTTACTTAGTTTAGAGAGTAGATCAAAATGAAAAGATTTTTAGACAAGAAATGTGGCTTCTAAAAGATTAAGAACCACTATGAAACCATAATCTATCCCATGAATCTCAGATGTTGAGGGATTGTTAGTAATGAAATGGAGAGGGGGAGAAGGGAGGTTAGACATGCTTCTTGATTGCTGTAACTTGATGAAGAGTAACTCCATCTGAATTTCATTAACTTTGCTTTGGTCAACCAAGTCAGCACCCATGCAACTTGTAGGAAATGACCTTTCTGCAACTCCAACTGCCTACCCATCTATTTGCCTAGCATTTTTTATTCCTTCTTGGAGGGTGCATTTGGACTTGCAGACCCTTACTTGCCTTTTCTTTTCTTTGGCTTTTTTCTTTTGTTTTCTATCTACTTCTGCCCTTATTTCTTCCAAGGTCCCAGATTAAGCTGTTGGGAGCCTTCTTTTCTCTACCTGAACTACTTTGTCTGCCAAGATTAGACAGTTTGGACAGACTTCCTTCTCTATTCTACAACAGAAAATTCAAACATGGCATGATCCAGATTATACTGTTGAATCATCCATCAAAATTTGGAACCATGTTGAGCTCTTTTCCTATCTTGTCTCCTTCAGGAAATATGGGATCTTTGCATAGCCAAAGCAGAGCATATTTGGAACTTCTCTTGCCAATCATGAAATATGAAACCTATTGGTATAGGTAGCTAACAGTGGCTCCACATGGGGATGGTTTTTCATTTGAAAGACCAAGAACAGCAGGTCAGATTGCCTTGCTCTTTGGCTGCCCATATCATTCTTGAAGTTTGCTGCTTTGAAGTGTCAAATTGTGTGCTTCTCTTCTTGGTAGACCTCTAATTCTATTTACCTTTCGCTGGCAGTCAATAAAGTAAGAAAGCTGCATTTTTTACAATTTTGAACAAAAAATAATATATACATCTGCATATTTACATGGGAGAATCAGGTTGCACTCATGGGTGATATTCAAAATAGTGCTTCAGCATCCTTCCATTCACAGGACCTTCATCCAAATCAGTTTCATTGAGACTCTTAAGGAAGTAAGTGTTGTTTCCTTGTACTGCTTGGACAGCAAATGGTCCTCTCCAAAGGGAATCGAATTTTCCATGTTTTCCCTTCTCCTCTCTTCTTGCATCCCACTTGAGGACTTTGTCACCAATGCTGAAGTCTTCTGCCTTAGTTCTTCTATCAAAGGCCTTCTTTAATTTCTCTTGTAATACTTGCACTCTGCTGAAAACTTGGTCCCTAGTTTGCTGCAAACAAATTATCTGATTGATCCTTCTTTGCATATCATTTGGTTCTGCTTGGCTTTCTTGAAGAAGCTTCATAACAGGCACTCCTAGTGATGAGGGAAATTTGGCTTCTAGTCCATAAACCAACTCATATGGGCTGGTACCAATTGATCTTTTTGTTGTTAGTCTATCTGCCCATAAGGCATTGACTAGTTTCTTGTGCCAGTTCTTTTTGTTCTCTTCCAGCACTTTCTTTATGATATTTACTAGGCTTTTATTTGATGACTCAGCAAGGCCATTTCCTTGAGGATAGTATGCAGTGGAATGGCCCAGAGTGATGTGAAATTTATGGCAGAAGTTGACCATTTTCTTGGATCTGAAAGCAGCAGCATTGTCTGTTATTACTTTGTCAGGACAGCCAAATCTAGCCAATATGTTGTTCTCCAAGAACTGAATGATAGTGGAATCATTTGCTTGTCTGCATGGAACAGCTTCAATCCACTTGGTGAAGTAGTCTGTGGCTGTCAAGATCCATCTATGTTGGCCTGAAGATGAGGGATGAATTTCCCCAATGAAGTCCAAACCCCATTGTTGAAAAGGTCTCTCTGTTGCTATAGGCCTTAAAGGAAGTGGCAGCAACTGCCTCTTTCCCTCAAACACTTGACATTTATGACATGAGGTGGTTAATTTCTTAACATCAGAGAACATGGTGGGCCAGTAGTACCCAGCCCTTAGTATTTTATCCATAGTGGACTTCCAGTACAAGTGTCCACCACAGTCTCCTGCATGAAACTCTTGCATGATATTGTTAGTTTCATTTTCCATTAAACAGTGCAGCAATATACCTTCATGGTTTTTCCAAAGAAAATTGCCATCCATCACACAAAATCTTGATGTTTTCATTTTTAAGAACCTACACTTAGTTTTGGATAGTCCTGGGGGAGCACACAGGTTTTGTAACACATAACAGATATCAGAGTACCAAGGGGATTGTTCAAAGGCTACATTGATCTTTGGAGTCGCCAACTCTGTTCCACTGTCCAGCTGATTGATGTCTAAGGCTTGAAAATTTGTTTCTATCATTAATTTGGCCAAACCTTGCCCTTTTATTAGTTTTGTAGGTTTTATTTCAATGTCAAATTCCAAAATGCTGGCAATCCATTTTCCTCTTCTGCCTTCTAAATTCTCTTGGGTGAGAATGTCTTTGACAATAGGACTTGGCACATATGCTTTAACATGGGAATAAAGGATATAAATCCTAAAGTCTTTAATTGCTTTGACTAAAGCATAAGCTTGTTTTTCCATGATTTGATACTTCAAAGGTGCATCTCTGAGAGCTTTGCTAAAGAAAGCAATTGGCTTCTCATTTCCTTGGTCATCCTTTTGTAATAGAACAACAGCAATAGTATGTTGGGAGGCAAAAGAGAAAATGATAAATTCTCTGTCGAACTGAGGATTGGTCAAGACTGGGGTTTGGGTAAGGGCCAATTTTATACCTTCAAATGCTTGATTGGCTTCAACAGTCCACTTCACTTTTGAATCCTTTTTCAGCATGTTATTTAATAATCTGATTAGCTCTGCTAGGTTTGGGATAAACCTTCTCAAGAAATTGATTTTTCCCAAGAATCCTTGTAATTCTTTGACATTCCTTGGATGAGGCATTTGCAGGATAGCTTGTATCCTATCTGGGTCAATTCTAATGCCATCTTTTGAGATGATGTGTCCTAAGAGCTTGCCTTCTTCTAAACCAAAGAGGGACTTCTTAGGATTCAAGGAGATTCCATATTTTCTGCATTTTAGGAAGATCTGTCTCAGATGTTTTATATGTTCTTGGTCTGATTTTGAGAAAGGTGTTAGGTCATCTAGATAAATGACTAAAAAGTCATGAATCTCCTTTGCAAAAGCAATGTCCATTGCTCTTTGAAATGTTGCCCCTGCATTTTTCAATCCAAAAGGCATCTTTACATATTTGAAAGTTCCCCATGGGGTTGTAAATGCTGTTTTATCCTGATCATCAGGGTGAACTAAGATTTGATTGAAGCCTGAAAATCCATCCAGTAAGGAGATCCTTGAGGCCCCTACCACCCTTTGAAGAATGTGATCCATCTTGGGTAAGGGGTAGTTGTCTTTTAAGGATACTTGGTTCAGATTCCTTAAGTCCACACACAGCCTAATTTCGCCAGTCTTCTTTCTTGTAGGGACCAGGTTGGAGATCCATTCAGAGAATCTGATTGGTGCTATGATGCCTGCTTTGAACATTTTTTGTACCTCTTGTTCCATTGCTGGGAGAAGCATAGGATTGATTCTCCTCAGTTTTTGTTTAAAGGGCTTTTGATCTGGTTTGAGAGGGATAGTGTGTTGGATTACAGAGGTGTCATAGGACTTTAGGTCCTCATAGCTCCATGCAAAAACATCTTGGAACTCTTTGAAGAGGTCAATATATTTTGGCTTTTGGTCAGGAGGTAAGGAAGCAGATAATTTAATTATCTTGGGTTTGTCAATTGTACCTATGTTACATTCTTCAATGGCTGCATTTAGGGGCTGCATTTTTGGTTTTCTGGGAATATCATTTGAATCAAAGATGTCCTCTAGTGGGGTTAGACCTGTTGGTAGAAAATTGTCTTTTAGCTCAATGATTTCAATTTCAGCATTGGACACTCCCTCTTCCCAGTCAACTTGTTGAATTTGCTGGATGTTTTCTATATTGAAAATAGTTGGATTCAACATTTGTTTTGCAGTTCTAGGTGATATTGGCTTAGCAGTCTGTTGAAACTGTATTTGTGATGGACTTGCTCCATCAAGTATTTGTGATTGACTTGCTGTCTCAAGTATTTGTGATTGACTTGCTGTCTCATTGTTTATATTTAGTCCTGCAAATTCTTGCTGCAGAGTTAAAAAATGGTTTATTTGCTTGTCATCCTCAAATACTTGCCAATCATTGATGTTGTTTGGAATGGAGGGTCTGTGTTTTACCTCAGCTGTAAAACAATGGTGGGGCTCAAAGGGCAACTTGCAGGTGCTTGCAAAGGTGGCTAAACTGTGAGCATGTAGATTTTGGGTTCTGGGAATTTTAGTAATTTGGAATTCAGAGAAAAAGTCTAGCACCTCAGCAACAGCAGACCTATAAGTCCTTAGTCTTTTGTCATTGGTGACAAAGTTTCCTTTCACCTGTTGGATAACTAAATCTGAATCACCCATGATTGAAACCCTGGCAGCTTGTAAGAATTTTGCCAACTTGAGTCCTAGTAAAAGGGCTTCATATTCTGCCATGTTATTAGTACATCTGAAATTCAATCTATAGGCTCTGCCTTCTGCATGACTATTTTCTTTATTGTGTACCCAAACTCCAGCTCCTGCCCCCAATTTGTTGACTGAGCCATCAAATTCAAGGAACCATAGAATATCTTGTTGGGAAGGAGATTTTATGATTTGTTCATGGGCTGGTAATGTAAGTAGCAATTGTGATTTTTTCTCTAGCTTGTTTTTTAGGACAGTCTCCTTGTTTGATTGGATTTTCTTGACAACTAAGGCAGCAGCACTATCTGATGTTTGATTGACTGTTGTTTCAGGAGTGGTACTACTTTCATTTGCATCTTCCTCTTGTATGAATATCTTGGTTTCAACCTCACCTTTTGAGGGAGTAGTGGTGTCATTGAAGAGAATGTATGAGTCTATGTCTGAATGGACAACATATATAGGAAAATTTTGAGGTTTTTCTTCACTGCTGACCATGTACTTCATTAGTGTTTCTCTGTACAGTCTTTTTGGTTGCCCAAACACAGAGATGGTGGCATATGACATGTCTAATTGCAGGGAACCTTGGAGTTTAGCTCCCCATGATCTTGATAACAACATTCCATACTTAGGTGGGATATCAACAACTACCACATCCATTAGGATTGTCTTGTTTGGGTATTGAACTAGAGACACACATAAGTCTTTTATGAGACCTAGACACTTGACTTGGCTGGAGTCAAAGGAAAACAGATCCTTGTATGGTCTTGTTATGTCTAAATTCAATCTCTCCATGACTGCTTTTGGCATGAGGTTGTGAGAGGCACCTGAGTCAAACATTGCATTATGTAATATTTTATCATGAATATGTAAACTGACATAGAAAGGCAGAACCCCTGTGATTACTGTTTTTCCATCCACTTCTGGGCCAAACAGGAGTTCTGGGGTGTCATCCATCACATTGACATCATCTTTGTTACTAGTGAGTTGAAGGGATCTTTTGATTTGCAATTTATAGATGTCATGCTTGGCTAATTCCAAGAGAGGAATGGCTATCTTTATTTTGCCAATTTCAGTTTCTAAGTCAAAGGGTTTTTCAGATTGGGCCTTGTGGTTGTAGGTGACAGTCCTTTCCTTGTTCATTAAATCTCCTTCTAGATTTTTATCTTGACTTTGAGATTTATCCTTTTTACTCATCTCTTGAGGAGTAACATTTAAATTAGGATGAGAAGATGAAGTGTCCAGAGACTGCTGTCTTAAGGACAACGGTTCAGTGATCTCTTCAACAGTCACTTCTTCTGTAGGTAAATTTATTTTGTCATTAGGTTCTGTGACTATAACTCTTTCAGGCTGCTGATTATCCTTTTTCTTTTCAGGCTGGCTGACATTCACAGTTCTGCTCCTTAGCTTGTACTGTTTATGGACTTCATAAACAGCAGTGTCATAGCCTTGTTTAAAGTCAAAGGATTCCCCTGATTTAGTTTGGAACAGCTTGATTTCCTCATCCTCATGGTCTTCTTGTGTTAAGAAAACTTGACTTTCACCATCTAGACCTATTAAATTAATCTCAGGATCTTCATTGGGCTCTGCTGATGTGGAAGTTTCTGCATAATTTTCTTGGAAAGGGGGTCTTATGTCCTGGTCAGCACTGGTCTTACCAACATTTAGGTTTTGAGTTCTCCTAAAATTTGGATTCCTAGGAGGGTTGTTTTGTGGTGCTTCCCATGATGCTTTTCTCTCCACTGATTCTACCCTATCACCCAACCTTTTCATACCATTAAGTATTGCATCAAGTTTTTGGTCAAAGGCTGTAGGTTCTTCTTTGTATATGTTTCTCTTTTCCAACCTTGCCCTGTTTCTTTTGGCAATCAGGTTTGCTTCCACTGTGACAGCAGCCTTTTGAGCGTCTTCAAGGGTTTCAGGTTCTCTTTCCTTCAACTGATAGGCCATGTCAGAATCAAATCCATCAGGGAACTTGTACAAGGCCAAATCAGGAGGAGGTCTTAGGTTTTGTGGTATTGCATTGTACACATTGTTGAATCTAGCACAATACTCCAGAACGGTCTCTTGAGGACCTCTCTTGATTGTTTCATATTCACCAAGTATGTGCAGGGGATCTTTCTTCTTCTCCCATCTGGTAGTAAAGGCCTGATAAAGCTCATCAGGGGTTGTGATAGTATTTGCAGCGATCGACCTGAACCAGGTTCTAACATCACCTGTCAGGCTTTGGACAAAGATTCTCATCCTCACACTGTCATCATCTATTTCATAGTTTTCAAAGTGATCTTGCATCCTCTTAGCATGTTGAATAGCAGAGTAAGGGCCAGTGGAGTCAAAATATGAGATTTTGGATTGGTAATCCTGGGGTAGAGCTGCAGGATTAGCAGGTAGCTGCAAGGGTGCATATCTATTAGCCATAATTACAGGGTTTAAAGGATTAACAGGGGCAGCTGGGATAATAGGAACGATGGGTACCACAGGGATAACAGGTAAAGCGGTACCAAGAGTATTGGTCAAGGGAATATGTTCAGTGGATGACGATGTGAGAGGAGGACTGTGAGAAGTGGATGGTGAACTAGGGGAAGTAGGGGTAGACCGGAAAAGAACTTTTATTGGAGTAGAAATGGGATTTGGGTGAACTGTATGAGGGGTCAAATCAGCAGGCTGCTCCTGCCTTTGCTGCCTCCTAATGTTTCTTGGGATGGTATTTGGATTATCAACAATGATGGGTGGTTTGGGGTCAGGATTTGCCCTAGTATACCGTGGATTTTTCTTAGGAGCCAGCTTCCAACTTTTTTGGGATTTTGTAGGAAGTTTTTATATCTGCAAGGACTGGATAAAGATTTCGAAATGGTTATATATATTTCAAAGCTAAGATGAAGATTCCCTAAATAAGCTCTTCCCTAAAGCTGTCACTGTGATGCAGAAACAGTTTTAAGGCCTCTTGACTGATTTCAGGCTTGATGGTAGCTATGGAAGATAAATAGCAATTAAAAAATCCTAAAAAGTCCCCAGTGGAGTCGCCAATTATGTTAACACCCAGGTTGTTCCCTATGACTCCCAAGGGAATACGGCCGGGGTAACCACTAACCAATCTTTGGATCACAGTTTCTAGCCAAACTGTAATCAGAGAGGGCTCTCTCTTTATGATTTGTCTCTGTTATGATGGTGTTTTAGGCTAGCTATTTTGCTCAGGTTTTGGTTTATATTTTGGTTGAAGGATTTCTTTCAGGTCTTATGATATAGTGTTTAGAGAGTAAAATACCATTGGGCAATGGAGTCTGGAATTGTGAAATGATTTGATATGCAGGATTGGTGGTGTTCAAACTGCAGGGCCTATTGTGTATCTTAGACAAACAAATTTAGCTTAAATGGTGATATATGTCAACCAACAGAAAGCAATTAAGAATTTTCTATTAAGATGGTGAGGTGAAAGTGAACACGTTGCACAGAAGCAAAACTTGAATTCCTGTGACAAAGGCCACTGTGAAAGGTGTATTCTGAAAGTGCAGCAATTAAGAATTACACTTATCTAGATTACAGCTGAAGAAAACATTCATTAACAACACAGATTGAACCCAGGGTACTCAGTGAATAAATCCTGAAAGTTATTCTTTTTCCTTGTTGCTTAGTATTGAAAATCAGATAACATATATGGATTTTAACAAAAAAAGTAAATAACAGAGAGAGTTACAGAGACTTATTGTATGGTGAAATACACAGGAATCCAACAGTTATCAACAGACACCAGAACGCATTCAACACCTCAGAAATCTGAGAAATTCCATCACTTTCTTTATTAAACTTCTGAAAGGATTACAGCATAAGAATTTCTTCAGGAGAAATCAACAACAACCCTTGCAAGCTCATGCGAAGGGGACTTTATAGGAATGTTTATACAAAATATCTCAGGCATTGAGTTATCTGAGAGAGAAAATATCTTCATAAATTCGTACAGAAAGTAGAAAAGAAGTTATTACAACTTTGAATGCAGCATAAGTGCTCTTTAAGTTTGTCAGAGGATAATTTTGACCTTTGGAGGTCAGGAAGTCGGTTGAGCCGCTCTGCTTTAATGCTGGCGAACGCGTCTTTATGTTTGCTGCGCTGTATTTTCTCGGGTTTGCCACCTGTGACTGTGATTGCTGCTGTGGCGACCGAATAGCCCCGCTGAGTTGGCTCAGCCTTTCATCTTTGCTCTGTATGCTTATCTATCAAAATTCTGCCTGTGTATGACTTACTTATAAACTGCAAAAAATTAACATTTACAGGTTCTGGCTTGATAATATCATTTGTGTCAAATTCTTCCAGACTTCCTGTGGCAATTGGTGCTTCACAATTGCCTCTATGGTTTCATCTGCTTCTGTATACTTAAAAAAATTTGGAGGCACATCAAACAGATGATTGATCTCATTCATAATAAAAAATAGGTTGTCCACCCTATTGTATAAAGTTTGCCCTGATGCTGGCCCTGATTCTGCTGAAGTGTTGGGCTGTCTTGCAATTTGTCCTGCAGCATAGGCATCAACCCTCTTAGTGTAGTTTTCAAGGGTAAGCAGTCTTCCTACACTGCTTAATATGCTGGGGAGGCCTCTGTTCTGTAATGCCTGAAATCTATCCATGAACTTGTTGATTTCAGTCTGCATATCCTGGGTTCTTCTTTCCAATGTTCCAACCAGGTTTCGTAGTGTCAGGACCCTTTTAACCATTGAGATTGTCTCAGTCCTGTGAGCAATTCCCATGGTGGCCAGTTGAGAGCTTGTCCTGTTATTTAAAATATTGATCATTCTGGTGGCAGCATCAGGCATGTTGCCAAGGCTTGCTCTAGCTCTGTGTATTTCCCTTTTTGCCTTTGCAATGAGTACTGATTGTTCATCTATAGTCTCAATGTACTGCCACTGATTGGTGATAGACCGGCCAATATTGGCCCAAAGGACTGCTTTTAGCTCTGCTGTCACCTTTTCTAGTGTGAGCTCCTTCTCAAGCTCAGTTATCCTCTTCTTTAGAGCTTTTATTTCTCGTTCCTTTTCAGCTGCATTCTGTTTGCTCTTATCATATCTCTCATTTACTTTAGCCAAAGATTCTTTGGCTGAATTGAGCTCCAACATTTGAGCTTCCAGGACTTGAATTTCATTTTGGAGCTTCTGCATATCTAGACTATGAGTCTGCTCTGTTGTTGGTGCAGTTGTTGATGTAGTTGGTGCTGTAGGCCCTGTTTGCTGAGGAGGAGGGGCAGTTGTTGGAGGAGCTTCCTCAAGATTGATTATTTCAGGAGGAGGCTGGGAGGTTTGACCCTCTTCTCTTTGCTTCAATGCTGCCTGTAGTGCTGCCTTTGCAGCCTCTGATTCTCCTAGTTTGTCTTCAGTCCGGATTAGCTCCTTGTATAGAGATATCAACAGGGTCGTGGCCTCTTGATCATGCCTTTGCTGGGCCACCTCATCTGTTTGAGGGTGGATTGTGGCAGGGAGTTTGATCTTTCTCCTCAAGGCTGCCATGTCAGCATCCCTCAACTTCAATACCTCTTGTATCCCTTTGATATCTTTGGGATCATGTCCAATCTCAATGATTATGTCTTCCAAGGACCTTATTCTGTTGTCCTTTGCCTGGGATGATGCCCTCTCCAACTCCAGTTGAGAGGCTGTATTGTTAAGGCTATTTTGTAGCCTATAGTTATCCAAGGTTTGGTCTGCCAGGGAAGCATAGACCATCTCACCCGTTTGCTTGTGCAGTTCTATCTTGTCCATTGGGTGGATATCCTTGGCAAGGACTTCCAAGTTAGTCCTCAAATAATCAGAGGCAGATTGGGGCTGTACTGCTATTGGCATGAAATGAATCATGATCATTTTGCCTTCCTGCACATCATATGCAGACATGAGTCTTTGCTGATTGGTGGGAACCAAGTTTAGCAGATGGTTGTACAGCTGTCTCTTGATGGGCTCATTTCTCATCTTAATATCGATGAACTGTTGTTTAATACTAGGCCCACCTTCCCTTTGCTGCCTAGAGGAACTCACTTCTCCTCCCATTGCTCTATCCTGTTCCTATTGAAAGGAACTTGTTGATGTTTCCCTGCTGGGTGGGACCATACCCAGAGGCTACCTTATTGGCATCTCTTCCTCTGAAAGAGGATTGATTCTCTGCCTCTTCTCCCCATGAGTTGCTGATATTGTAAGGGGAGTTTCTCTGTCCCTTTTCCTACTTGTGTCCTCCTTTTGTGGAGTCTGGAGTGTAGATGCCTCGGCTGAAGTCTCTTGCCTTGGAGGCTCAGTTTGTTCAGTGGATTTAGGGGCTTCCACTGTTTGATTTTGCTGGGCAGGCTGTTCCTTCCTTTGTTCTTGTTGTTGTTGCTGCTCCTCTTGCTGCTGCCCTTCTCCCTGCTGCTCCATCTCTTCTTGTTGCTGCATTAGGGTTTCCATTTGCTCTTCGGTCATAGGAGGTGGCTGTTCCACCTGCTTTTCTTTGCCTTTGTTGACTGTCTGTGGAGGATTCATGGCAGCTTGATGGTGCGTTGTTGAGGACGAGGCAGCTACTCCAAGTTGTTTTTTGTATGAGAGGGGAACCTGTCCACAAGTTTCTAAGTCAGCTTTCTTTTGAATATTTCTAGCCTCTCTCTCTAGCAGCTCCTCACTAGTAATTTCTTCTTCTAGGGTACCTTCTTCCCAGCTTAATTTATTGGCATACTGCTCAATCTCAGGCTGCCTTACGGGTGAATAGCTGCCCAATTTGTATCTTATCCTCCTGAGGGAGACAAAGTGATTGGGATCATAGGGTATCCATTCAAAGCTAGTTTGCAGTTTGAGGGCCTCTAGGATATTGTTTGCCTCTTTCCACCCCTCCTCTTTTCTGTTGTATAGGAAAGGGCCTAGCTGGCTCCTTACCTTCAACTGTGCCTTCTTATTCTTGCTTTGAAAGTGGAGGTAGTCGGCATTCCCAAATTGCCTGAAATATTCTAAGGCAAAAAGCCTCATGGGGACATACCTTGGCAACCTAAAAGGCTTCAACTCACAGCCATATACTCTGATGACTGTGTGGTCTTGGTAGAGGTACCAATTACCAATGCTGTAGGTTTTGTTCAGGTGGAGAATTCTCCTCATGTCATCAGTTAACCTTGGAGGAGGAACACCATCCAATACTGTCATGGCTGGATGAATGAATAAGTCTATGAACTCAGAGTATGTGTATGGTGATACAGAGGCACAATGAAAAACAAAGGTCCAAAACACAACTGACCTTGGATTCCCCTGGGCATTGACTTGTTTCAAGGGAATAGAGAAGCTGGCCGGCTGATAAAACAAGAATAGGTGGTATATGTATGAAGTATACCTGAGCAGTCTTTCCCTCTTCAAGTTCATGAGCTGGTCATGGATCTTATCTGCAATGTATGTGGCATAATCATAATGTACAGCTGGGGGTTTTCCAGGAGAGAATATAGACAGCATTGCCATTATGATTTCATCCACATCCTCCATTCCCTTGAAGCCTAGGACATAGCTGATCAAATCCACTAGCATTCTGCCCAATTCATTCAAGTAATGATATCCCATAGGAGGAGTTCTGATGGCTTCAGACCCTGGTTGTACAAACAGCTGGTTGATTTTGATGGTCTAGTCATTTGACAACTTATTCCCCTTCTTTATCAAGTTCTGCATGTGGAGGGGGGTCAATGGCTTTGCAGTGTGGAAGTGCAACATCTCATTTATGCTTTCTGGGGTGATATGAAACAGAATTGCGCCTGTAGGGCTGAGGACAGCTCTTTGGCCTGGATCATAGCACTCCTGGCATCTGTAGATCAACTCTGGCATAGGATTTACCTGGGGGAGGTTGTAGATGGGCAAGTTTGAGTCCCAAATCCCTAGGATGTCAGCTCCACTAAGGTGCTGGGCTTTCAACTCATTCAGCATCTGGATATTATATTTGGAGCCTAATGGAAACCAGTCTAGCATTTGATAATCCATATCTCCTAGGGCTTTCCATTCTAATTCCTGGTGAGGGGCATTGAGAGGCTTGATATTCAGTGCAATTGGAGTCTCCATGGTCTATTCAGTTTCTGTCTTGCAGGTGAATTAGTTCAAGTGAGTAGTACAGCACCGAGGTGACTTTTTGCAATGCAACTGTGAATTATAGGGACCAGAGGGTGGAGTGGACACGCAGCAATTGAAATACTGCTCGAATTATGAATAAGACCAATGCCTGGTCTCCCTCTGTCTTCTATGGCAGGTTTAAATAGCTTGACCAACTGTCTCACGTTTGCGCGAGCAGTTTACAGTTTTCGACCAAAACTCGGGAAATGAAGGCTCAGCCGGTGGTTTCAAGGTTGCAGTTGTAATTTAGAAGTGTTGCAGAGGAAAATTGTCGGTGAAATAGTGAGTTTCAGTGTTCCTTAAGCGTTCTGAGCAATTTACAGTGAATTTAGGCGTATGGAGGATGAACTAGGAGAAATACCTGGCTAACCGTGAACAGAGGTCGTAACTGTGGGTGGAATTGGTGCTCTGGAGGTCTTCAGGTCGTTTCCCGCAGGTGGCGCAGTTCAGGACGTGAAATAGCATGCAGAGGAAATAATAGCAAATGAGCGAAAAGTATGAAAAAACGCGTTTTTTGGCTAAAATATGGACCTTTTGCAATTTGGCGCTTTTTCTGTGATGACGTCAGCATGACGTCATAGGGTGGGGTCAGCCTCGGATGACGTCAGCATGACGTCATCGGATGAGGTGGCGGGCTGCCATTGGTCCACGGGGTAATGAGGTGGCAGGCACGGTGATGACGTGGGGATGGCGCTGGACCCGCAAACCGGGCGGTGAATGACCTAACGGTTACGGTTTAGCCCTAACAGTTGCGGTTTCTCGGGGCGGTTATGATACGGCCCCGCACTTGTCAGAGGTTGCTCCGAGAGCCCTCAATGGGCGATGCGTGGCCACGCCCTGACGTAACGCAACGTCACTTTCTCGGGCGCTAAACCTCTGTCGCGGGGACCGCTCCGATATCCATAAGGACCGTCGGATCTCTTGGATCTGATCCGACGGTGGATGGGATGATGACATGATAGGTGGATACGGCCACGGGCGGAGGAATAAATATATATTTTTTGATGTCTTTTCAATATATTCCGAAAAATTGAATATATGCGCAAACTTTGGTTAAGCAGCGGAAAGTGGGTTTTTCGGGGTTTTTTGGTAGTTTCAAAGGGGTTTCATGGATAAAGGGGTTTTGTAAGGTTTTCCGATGCGCAATAAGACAGCCCCAATACTTTGGATAAGCGAACGAAGTGGGTATTTAGGGGTTATTTTTGTAAATGAAGTGGGTATAGGCAAAACCAGGTCATTTGTGAGGCTCTTTTATCAAATGAAGCTTTCCAAGGGGCCAAATGAATTGAGAGGAGGGGAGGGGGTTAGGGTTAGGTTCATCAAAGTGACCAGATGCCATTTGATTCCTGACAGAGAACTTATTGGCTATAATGCCAAAGGGAGGGATATTTATACAAATTTTGGGGTTTATACACCATGGTGTTAATACTAGTAGGGGAAAGGTAATGTAGGGGGTTTACATAGTAGTGTTAGAGTTAATATGGATGAAGGGGTAAATGGAGGGGAAACCACTAAGCTTATTTGAAACTTACTTAGTTTAGAGAGTAGATCAAAATGAAAAGATTTTTAGACAAGAAATGTGGCTTCTAAAAGATTAAGAACCACTATGAAACCATAATCTATCCCATGAATCTCAGATGTTGAGGGATTGTTAGTAATGAAATGGAGAGGGGGAGAAGGGAGGTTAGACATGCTTCTTGATTGCTGTAACTTGATGAAGAGTAACTCCATCTGAATTTCATTAACTTTGCTTTGGTCAACCAAGTCAGCACCCATGCAACTTGTAGGAAATGACCTTTCTGCAACTCCAACTGCCTACCCATCTATTTGCCTAGCATTTTTTATTCCTTCTTGGAGGGTGCATTTGGACTTGCAGACCCTTACTTGCCTTTTCTTTTCTTTGGCTTTTTTCTTTTGTTTTCTATCTACTTCTGCCCTTATTTCTTCCAAGGTCCCAGATTAAGCTGTTGGGAGCCTTCTTTTCTCTACATGAACTACTTTGTCTGCCAAGATTAGACAGTTTGGACAGACTTCCTTCTCTATTCTACAACAGAAAATTCAAACATGGCATGATCCAGATTATACTGTTGAATCATCCATCAAAATTTGGAACCATGTTGAGCTCTTTTCCTATCTTGTCTCCTTCAGGAAATATGGGATCTTTGCATAGCCAAAGCAGAGCATATTTGGAACTTCTCTTGCCAATCATGAAATATGAAACCTATTGGTATAGGTAGCTAACACTTTCTATGTAGGATTCCTCCAATGCATTAGCGATGGGATTGTGTAGCTCAACTGGAGGAAGCATAATCTATGTGTGATATTGATCTTAAATGCATACAGATGAGTGATGAGGAGCCTTAGGTGTTGGAAAAATTTCTTGATCAGAAGTGAAACCAACCTTAAGACAACAAGGGCCTGACATAACCATCAGCTCGGGCTGAAGTGCCTCGATAGATTGTGGGGTTTCGACTTCGTCGATAGATAGATCATCACAAATAGGTGGATTTGAAAAATCAATTGCAATAAAATCATCATCATGATCGAATATAGGGGTAAATAGAACACGACAACTACGATCAACAAAATCAATGATTTCATCGGCATCCTTATGACCTGATGAATCAAATAGAGGGGTAGATGAAAAGCGGAAAAATTCACCCTCTACGTTTCCAGAAAAGGTAGATGAAAAATGAAGTGGATTTTCAAAGAATGATTTGTCCTCTCTATTGTCGGAGATGGACTGACATTTGGTGTGTTCTGCAAATAATCAACAATGGGTACATTCGTAGATGGAGATACACATGCGAAATCAAGGATGGTAGAATCACTAAAGATGTCAAGGAAAAATGGAGGAGGTGCGGACAAAAGAAAATCATTATTCACCGCGGGTTGATGCTCAGGATCCCAGTCATACTCTTCATGAATGACATCGCAGGTTGGTTGTGAAACACCAACACCATCAATAGATTGATCCTCATTCAAAACAAGTGTAGAGTCCAGAATGGAAGAATACAAGACATTCCAATCCAGAGGATCAGTAGAACACGAAGATGGAGGTTGAGGTAAGACATGCATGTGACAACCCATGGGCTTCACAACCAAATATGCACAAAAATTGAGAGAAGTGATGTTGGGAGGATGTTCCAGTTGAACGGAAATGTGTGCATGTCCTCCCACATCACTCTACGGTGGTGGAGTTGTTTGATGAGGGGATGGTGGACAATCACTTGTCACACCAACCGTGTCCATCTGTGATTGCGCAACTCCATCACCGAAGTATGCTGAGTGGGATTTGAGCTTGATATTTTTTATTTGGATTTAAAGATTAGGTGAGACAATATTCAAATATGTCCATGAGATACTAGAATTTCATCTAACTTTTCGAAGCTTGAAACTACAACACACGGAAGCAATTCTTGCGAGGTCTTCCATTGTTTTAATAGTTTTTTGTCAAGAGGTTCTGGATCAAAATGATGGAAAGTAGATTCAATGAGATAACATAACTGCTCAATTGAGTGCGTGTTGTCTGGTGGCTGTTGGCTTAGTGCATCTTGACCCAAGTTCAGAGTTAATTATGCCAAACAAAACCCTACACTATTGGCCCTTTAGGCATCAACCCGCGTAGCGCGGACTGAAGTCTCACCCAAAGAAGTAGGGGAGGATTCTGGAACCAAGTTTCCGCATCCAAAGATCAGTTTTATGTATTTTTATGCCCTATATCTGCCTCCGTACAGATATGTAAGCCCTTAGGGCTTGTTGGTGTAACTTACTTTGAGCAGCCCATAGACCTTCACAAAGGTCTATGATCGGCTTTTTCAGACCCTGAACAGGTGAACTATATACTTACATGCACCATATATTTTCCTTAGATAAGAATCTATTCAGATCTAATTAAGTACTTAATGAACATAACAGACTGTATTATATTCTTCGCGTAATTACTTGTCTTGTGTTGCGTTCAATTAATAATATGTATCTAGTAGATTCATGCACCAATATATCAATCTTTCATCAAGACATCATTTAATCACAATATACATTGTAAACATAAATAATAGAAGTAAACAGATAAAACACATGAATTTCTCCAACATTCTTCTTTATTGATCTTCAGTATAAGGTTACCGACTCAAAACTTCCCTGCGCACTCAGCTGCAGCGGTCCACGTACTCAGTTGTAGACACTACTCTAGGGCTCTCCTCACTTAGCTGCAGATCCTTTTCACCCTCTAGGCCTTACTTCTTTGTGTTAGCTCTCTAAGACTCCATTCGTCATACCCATAGACAAATACATTTATCCGCCTTAGACTCTCTAGGACACACTTATTTATAGAATCTCATGGTCCATCGACCATGGGTAGATCTCAAAAACCGACACAACTTTACATGAATAAGGATAAAAACCATTTTTGACTCCTTACTAAATACACACTCGGCATCCACAATTTGCAGAGACTTTACATATTTTCATCAAAATTTACAATAAAACTTGGGTTTTTAACCCAAAACTGACCCAGGGGACCCCATCCCAACAGACCCCCAACACAAAGGTCGTGACTCGCCCTCGAGTCACTCAGCTGGTGCGACGATCTTGTTGTGAATATCCCCCAGCTCCACCTCCATAACCGCTACCTTAGCATCGCTCTATGTAGTTGCCTTCTTTACTTGTTAGACGAGCTGCTCTGTCGTCAATCCTTCATCGGCCAGCTTGATCTTTTGCTGTGTGAGCTGCAAGTTCGTCAACTTCTCCTGAATGTTGGTTGAGACTTGGTAGGCTTCTTCTGACTAAGGATCCAACCTGGCCTTAAGAATTGCTTCTTTTTTCTGACCTGCTTCCACTTGTGTTAGGAGTTTCTTCCCCTCCTGCAACTTGGTGAGGCGCTATGCTATAGCAATAGAGTGCGCCATCGCCCTAACTTCATCATACTGTTGCTGGAGCTCACGGATCTTTGTGTTCAATCTCTACAGGTTGGGGTCTTTTTGCAGGGTCATCAACAAATCCATCGCTTATTCAAACAAGGTTGTGCAGTCAATGATTACAGCATCCATAGTGGCCATCCCTTCCTTGTTGGTAGCTCCGCATTGGTCCCTGACCTCGGGCGGAGTCGAAGGTTGTGACTTGAGTTGTAGCTCCATGATTTTCATGTTTAGTTCAAATTGAACTCTTGCAACTTCTTCCTTCACATCACGAATTCCTATAGCTAGTTTCCAGATCTCGGCCTCTAGTTGTGCGTCCTGAGGTATGTGCAACTCCGGCATTGTTCTGCACACCTCTGCAACCGCGACTGTCAATTGGGAGCTCTGTGCCTCGATAATATCCCTATATTTTAGGGCCTACATCTTCTCAGCGAACATTTGTTCATTTTTCACGTGGTACTCACTTACTAAACTAAGAGCGTGTTGCTCCCAAGCTCTCAATTCCATAGTCACTCCTGCCTGTAGCGCATAAAGAAATTTGTTGGGGAGCACTACAATATTTAGGCCAATTTTCTTAAGGGTACTAATGATGACCTTCTCATCAGCTGATTCTACGCTCAGGGACCCTTTTGGCAGAGCAACTATTCTAAGGTCCACTGTCCTTACCAGCTCTACAACCTGACTTGTCCCCAGTGCCTGGCTCGTCTGTGCGATGCCCACTTGACCTGTGTCCACTTGTAGTTTGATAGTTTGGATCTGTAACTCGCGTAGATCCTTTTGGAAATTTTCGAGCGACTACATGTACTGTTGCTCGAATTTTTGCAACAACTCAGTTGTAGTGTCGCGCACCTTGTCACCAACCTCATCGAGATCACCCTCTATCAAGGTGATGGGATCCATCTGCGCTTTAGTCAACTTCATCTTTTTGCAAGAACCCTACTGTTGCTGTTGTTCTCTATGCTTTCTTAGCCGAAAGGGGGTGCTCTTCCCCTCATCGCCGCCACTGCCTTGCGCAGATTGCTCTTCATCCTCGGTTTAGGGCAAAGGGGATTTGTCACTCTGCTTAGAGTTGCATTGTTCTTGTTCAGCCTATTCCTTTGTAACGTGTTCCTGTGTCATTCGAGCCTTCTCTTTGACTTCCTTTTTCCACTGCGTTGCCAAATTTTGTGTCGCTTGTTTCGTTGCATCCTTCCATTTCTTCTTAACTGAGATCACCACGCCTTTGCTAGTACATACATCTAAGTTGGACGGGGTGTGCCAATGTACCATCCAGTGCTTGATCACTTCCTGTGTGGCATCATCAATGACCAAATATGGAAAATCGAACCACTTCTACTATGGGTCCTTCTGTGCCTAAATGTAGACGCGATGGAAGTCTGCCTTGAACTCAGCATACATGGACATCTGCTCATAAAAGGTTGGGTGTTATAGACATTTTTGGGCACTGCAACCCAAATCATAAATGTCCATAAACCAAGGGCTCCTAAGTCCCTAAAGGTGTTGTTCCAACCCCTAAAAGAACAAGGTCAACTGATTACAGCATTCCCCAGTGGAGTTGCCATTTTGTTACAGGGAAAAGTGTCTACACAAAACTACTTATCCCACTAAGGTGTGGTAGCTACCTTAGAAACAAACAAAGTAAAACTACTTTCATTTTTCCTTTATGAAATATAGATGAAAGAAGAACAAAGAAGACCAACCTCTATGTTGCGCTAATCTCCTAGTTCGATTCTTCTCTCTCTTGATAGCCTTTCGCTACTTGCTCCCTTGTACACAAAGCTTCACAGAGTACCTATAGGATCACAGTAGCATGACACTATACAAGAACATGGATCTATAATCATAAAAAATCTAGGATCAGATGTAAATTGACCTTACAAGAGCATAAAACATAAATGACACAAGAGTATGGAGGAAAACTTGAATAGCTTTTATTGATAAACAAGAAAGAACCAAGGGAGTTACAACCAGTTGTTCTGACCCAGCATCATCCTCTCAGCAAGTAAACCCTTCTTCACCTCATACAAAGCTTAGATCACCAAACACTTATGATGTTGTCTCAAGAAACCAACAGCAATTCCTTACAATATGCAAAATTCTAGCCTCTAACCTCCAGATCTCTGGGATGAGAGATCTATATATAGATATTTGCAGGGGTGTGAGTCAGCTCTGGGTTTTTGATTAGTGTCTTCTCTCTGATAGTTCTTGCTTCCACTTGTAGATCTCATTGATCTCTTACTCATCCTTGGGCGAATTTGAGAGGCAAGTGTCACAAGAGAACTTTCAAGAAGGTTCCATGATCATCCACCTTGCAAACTGTCTCTGCCACTTGTCTTTTCTCGTCCATCGCACCCCATAGAAGGGCTTTTTGAAATGCAACGCATTTCCCGTGTGAACAAGGTGAGATGCATCCCACCCTGTGTCGAATATTCCCACTATACCTGCTATGGTGACTGCGTCGCAAGTACAAGCGCTACCTATTGTATGTAAACCCCAAGTTTCTCAGGTTTCAATACATCAGCCTCTTGTCTCAACGACTCAATCACAACCTCAGGTTAGTGCCTCCTTATCTGGAGCGACTCAGGCTCAAACAAGTACTATGACTCCTCATCTTGGTCAATAATCTAGTATTGGGCAACAACAAATGGTCCAACAACCATGGTTGGTTCAATCTCAACAATCGCCATTCCAGCAATCATATCAAGGACATGAGCAACAAGTCTTTGTAAGTAATGGGCAACTGCATTTCCAAAGCGGTTATCAACAACCATATTATAATGGTTATGCCCATCAACCTTGTCAAAGTTACCAGCATCAAATACATTATGCTGGTATGCAAATACCCACTGCTCAGGCGATTCCATCTTATCCTGGGTATGCTTCGCCTAACCTGAATCAACAGTTGCCCTTTGTAGCAACTCTAGAATTACCGGATCTAAACCGGCTGACGAATGATCCAATTGCTTAAGCCTTATGCCCCTTGGTGGCCAGTGATTCCGCATAAACTTCCATCAGATATTCCTAAATTTAATGGAAATCCGGGTGAAGATCTGTCGAATCATGTGATGACCTTTCATCTGTGGTGTTCATCAAACACCCTAAACGATGATTCGATTAGGCTTCACCTTTTTTAGAGGACGTTAACTGGTCCGGCAGCAAAATGGTATATCGAATTTCCCAGAGCTTCATTTGACAACTTCAGTACCCTAGCCACAACCTTTTTAACCCATTTTCAGTTACCGATAAGGTACGAAATGGGAACGGAACTTCTTACCAATTTCAAACAAACAACGGCCACTCACATATCTGATCATATACATGAGTGGCGACGTCATCGTAGAATGGTGAAAACGTATGTTCCCGATCAGCTTTTAGCTGAATGGTTTATTAAGTCATTATTGCCTTCCATCACGGAAGATGTGGCAAAAGGGGGAGTCGTCACCGAAGAGCAAGTTATCGCTCGTGCGCAATATTTGGACTTGATTTACACTCAGTCTGGCACGCTCTACGATAAAATACCTGACGCTCCTAGACCGGAATTCTCAGTCCCTCCTCCTCCTAAATCAAACAATGACTCTCATGCCGGTGATGGCGTGATTGGCGCAACAAACACAAAATCGACAAAGGCTACATCTAAAAAGGCCCGTAAGATTTCTGGTCAAAATGCAAAAGAGGAACTTCTTGCCTCGGAAGTAAATGCCGTATCGACAGATAAAGGCAAAGAAACCAAGCAACCAGGGGGCAAGAAGAAAGGCAAAGGGAAGAAGAAGAAACAGGAAGAATCATCTCCTGAAAAACCTTCTGCAAACCCTTCTGGGCAAGGGAAACCCCTTGCAGGGTGTCATATATGCGATGAGGATCATCGGACGAGAGATTGTCCACATAAAGCTGAAGTTAAGAAACTATTTAACAATTCAAAAACCTCAGTAGTATTGACTGATCCGTTTCCAAACCTGGGAACCAAACTGGTTGCTAATCAAAATTCTTCCTGATCCCAAGTGCTTATGTTGTCTATCTCAGAGAAGCAAAATGATGCTTTGACAAGGAATAAAGATTACGGGAATCCACAACTGTTGAATAACAAGGCTAATGAACAACCTAGTAGTTTGACAACAACTTTGATCGAAGTTGTGCCACCCATCATTCCTGAGCCAATGATAAATCCGCCAAAGGGAGTAGTACACAAATTGAAATTTAATCCTCGTGCCAAAGTAGCACAGAATTATAATATAGTAGAGGACCCGGCCCAATCGCCGTCTGCTATGTCGACACTTGAGGTACCGCAAAATTGCCCCTCCCAAAAGCAAGCTTTATTATCAGCAATAGATGGGATTGACCTAATGGATTCCAATCTTGTGGCCTTTGATCATAAAGGATATGACCCTCAGTTACTAGCTCAACTAGCTTTCCTTATTCAAGTGAAAGCCCTCAACAAAATTGTTCATCAAACAATTATTGATGAGGGGGCATCTACATGTATTATGTCGTGAGTTGCTAGAAAAATTTAGGCTCACCACCTTTGTCGAGATCGTCAACGACGTTAAAAGCATTTGATGGACGATCATACACTCCATACGGGATTTTAAGTAACTTGCAAGTTGAACTCGGGGGCAAAACAGTAGAAATTGATGTTGAAGTAATCGACGGAAACCTCGATTACAACATCCTACTGGGATGGCCGCAGTTTTGTCGACCTACTTCAAGAAGATTGCATTTCCCTGTCAAGGAGGAATTACAATCGTCGACCAATAAACATTTCTCCCCAACAGTTCACAAGTTACGAGAAGCATTCCAATGATCCATGGAAGCAATCATTCGCTTCAAAATATTGGAGTAGGCCTCCTAAAAGACCCTGCCTTAATGGGTACTTTTTCCCTACCGCCTCCGAGTAATTTGGCGGAAGTGGCCACAGTGGAAACCTACAATATGAAATCTTCTATATCTAATGGATTCGGAAGATTCCTAAACATTTTGTCAGCATGGATCATTGCCATTTTAGAAATATTGTAGCAATCAATTTTCTTGGCTTGGGGGCCAAACCCAAATCAATGCTCATTGAGAGTTTGGATAGATAGGTCTAAGGAATATGGCACCTCTTCAGATCCTTGGTCGCATGTACATTCTACAGACGAAGGAATCATTCAATCAATGATGATAGGAGAGGCAACATGGGAAGATTACCACCATCGCTCCCATCTTCCGGATTACCATGAAGATTATTCTAGCAAACTCAATCATCCATCATTTTTTGATTTTCTATCAAATACTGTAAATACGGTGGATTTCGAGGATGGTTCTTATCTCGTGTCAACCTCGTTAAAAAATGAAACAAGGAGTCATGAGGATAGTTCTTTTACTGTGTCAACCTCATTAAAAAATGAAACAACTCCATTTCCAAATCGAGTCTTTGATTATGGTCTCATAAAATCCAAGTCAAGACTTTCAAAGATCTCGGAGGTAAACCTTCATTCCAACCACCGAGTTGAATGCAATGAAGCTTGGGGGGCATGCACCTCGATTTACGTTATTATACTGGGGGCATGCAAACTTATCACGAGCAGTGTTACTACAGGGTTAAAGCTCGTTAAAAAATAAACCCGCATCGAGCGGTTTTAGCACATAGTTCAAGCTCGTTAAAAAATAAACATAATTCATGAGCAAATGTTTCTCCCCGCGTTTAAGCTCATTAAAAAATGAACTATTTCCCGGTAAATAACCATCGTGAATGTAGTACTTCAGCCTTTAAAGCCTTCGTCGTGTTCTCATCATCACCTCCACTTTGTATTGGCCGATCATTCACCTCCATTTGATTGTTTACCCCTTTTGAGGAACAGCTGTGAAGAGTGATCTCACTAGCCATCCTTGTAACACTGTCGTGATTGGAAAATTCCAAACCTTACCTGGAATCAGCTGCTACCCAATTTTATCACTCGTTCCTCAAAAGACGAGTCTCCTTTAAGCTCTTTTCAATGGACTCGTAAAATATGAAAAGATTGTCGAGCCATTGGCCTCTCCAGCTCGTTAAAGGGACCGGAAGTTCTATCCCTCCTTTAGATTTTAATCTTTTTGGACCTGAGGGATTATTACACAAAAAGATCGAGCGCTTGCTTTGTTCGGCTTGTTAAAAGTATCGAAAATTCATCCCTTCTGTATTGTTTTATACTTTTTTGGACTTAAGGGATTAGATGATGAAAAAGGAATTTTGGAGTTTCCTTTACGTCCCTTTTTAGACTCTCTAAAATTGAAAAGGACCGAGTTATCTTTGTCGTTAAACTCGTTAAAACTTAATAGCGACAAAGTTGTCCATAGCAGACAAGAACGAGTTTCACTATCGATAGGCTCGTTAAAACATAGCGATGGGTTTGCTTGAAGGGAAAATTATAGAACAAGCATATGTTATCCTCCTCAAGCCTGACAAAAATAAAGAGGTACTGGTCAGCAATGACTAGGGAAAATTGGGAAGAAAACTTGAAGAAACTTTGTTGGTAGCAAGTCGCTCTTGAACATGACACTTTCACTCCGCATCCAAGTCAGGTTGGGTTGTTTCATTCACCGGTCACATCACCATGGTCCCATCGCACCATCCACATTTGGGGTTAATGCTATCAATCCATCACGTCAGTGTCACCGATATGTTCAAGAGAAGTCATTCAGAGAATTCACCTGTGTCTCACCCGCTACAATACATTTACACTCCATTCTTTCATGACCGCCATTAAAATCATTTGCTCCATTCCGTGTCATTGATGTGGGATTCATTAAGGCCCTCCTATGATGGATCGCTTCTTGTCGACATCAGCTCATTATCCAAGAAGCCGATCTAGGGACACCCCATTCAGTACTTTGAAGCTTGCATGCCTCAATGGCAAGTTTCTCACTTCCGGCAACAGGTTTACATCAATGGCCTTCGACCGAAAGATTTTGCGTGGTGTTCGACGCCAAGTCCTTTATTCACACCATGTGAATTGTACTGCAGTACCTTGAGGATCATTATCATTATCGGTGATTCCTCTCGCGCCTGTTAACAGCTTACATCATTGGTTGGTAATTAGGCGATGTCTTTCCAAGTTCGACTCCAGAACATCTCTCACATGGATCAACTTGTACTTCGAGTGAAGATCGAACGAGATTGAAGACCCTGGATCTAGTTTCATCCATCCGGGCTACGATATATATTCAGGGAAATAAAGACATCAAATGTACATCATTGCTGCATAGATAATCATCCAATCAAAGGGATGATGGCTCTACCAGAATCATCAGTCTACACTCAGACGACTGTCTGTCCAATGTACATGAAAATGAATTTATAAAGCTGAGCATGGGAATGCCTGCCTCAACTGGATCATGAAAATATTATGAAGATAATGTATTGTATTGTATCTTATTATAGGTCTCCTCCCAGCTTGAAAGAACTTTGGATCCTCATGATAAAGCATTTCACCCGACATCAAAAAGATTAACGACCTCATGCTTTAGGGGGCAACTGTTATAGACATTTTTGTGCACTGCAACCCCAATCATAAATGTCCATAAACCAAGGGCTCCTAAGTCCCTAAAGATGTTTTTCCAACCCCTAAAAGAACAAGGTCAACTGATTACAGCATCTCCCAGAAGTTCTCCATGAAAAACTACTCAGAACTGGTCAAAACGGGATCATTTCACTTGCTCCATGGCCAGGGTGCGATGCATCTCACCTTGTACACATGGGAAGTGCATTGCATTTCAAAAAGCCCTTCTATGGGGTGTGATGGACGAGAAAAGACAAGTGGTGGAGACATTTTGCAAGGTGGATGATCATGGAATCTTCCAGAAAGTTCTCCTGTGACACTTGCCTCTCAGATTCGCCCAAGGATGAGTAAGAGATCAATGAGATCTCCAAGTGGAAGCAAGAACTATCAGAGAGAAGACACTAATCAAAAACCCAGAGCTGACTCACACCTTTGCAAATATCTATATATAGATCTCTCATCCCAGAGATCCGGAGGTTAGAGGCTGGAATTTTGCATATTGTAAGGAATTGCTGTTGGTTTCTTGAGACAACATCATAAGTGTTGGGTGATCTAAGCTTTGTATGAGGTGAAGAAGGGTTTACTTGTTGAGAGGATGATGCTGGGTCAGAAAAACTGGTTGTAACTCCCTTGGCTCTTTCTTGTTTATCAATAAAAGCTATTCAAGTTTTCCTCCATACTCTTGTGTCATTTATGTTTTATGCATTTGTATGGTCAATTTACATCTGATCCTAGATTGTTTATGATTATAGATCCATGTTCTTGTATAGTGTCATGCTACTGTGATCCTACAGGTACTCTATGAAGCTGGGCGTACAAGGGAGCAAGTAGCGAAAGGCTATCAAGAGAGAGAAGAATCGAACTAGGAGATTAGCGCAAGACAGAGGTTGGTCTTCTTTGTTCTTCTTTCATCTATATTTCATAAAGGAAAAATGAAAGTAGCTTTACTTTGTTTGTTTCTAAGGTAGCTACCACACCTTAGTGGGATAAGCAGTTCTGTGTAGACACTTTTCCCTGTAACATTGGGGACAACCTTGGGCATTGGTTGATGGCCATGTGGAAGCTCGCTTCCATCAACACCCAGAAAATATTCGATTTTGTGACCCGTGCAGGGTCCTTCATGCCCTAGAGGGAGGTGAACTGCGCGGCCTACCACAATCCTTCCTTCAATGGAGGAAACTAGCTATCCTCTGGTAGCTCCCATGCGACTCACATGATGGAGAGAAACAACCACGCACAGTGGAAGGGCTTTCTCTCATCCTGGACCTCGCGAAAATTGGCCAGAAACTCACTGCATAAGTACCACGACCAATTAAACAGAACACCCTCCTCGTATTGTGCAGCTAATGATACCATAGGCGTCAGAACCTCGTCCACGAGACACTTCCTCAGAGCCTTGCCGACTAGTATTTGGGTGGCAATATTCACCGTGGGATCGTTGATGGACGTGATGAAATAGTCATGCGGATTTTTGACAAGCTCAAGCTTCTTTTTCATCTTGTCTACTAAGTCTCTTTTTCCTGCCTTTCTGCCAATCTCCTTGGTCGAATTTAACCCCTCATGCAACAAGTGCATGATCCTGTGGATGATCATATTCATGATGGTTATAGGCGCACCAAGCCATAAGCACCCATCGTGCACCAGAGTGAGTAGCTACCTCACATAGGTGGTGTTAATGTTATTGCGGTGGTAATGGGTCACCCACAGAAGATTCAACAACCCAGAGTTCTCCACTCTATGGATCCATTAAATGGTCTCCAACTCAGTGATAATTGAGTCTTGGTAATACATGCGCCTCATATAATTTTCAATCGCTAGGTGAGGGAACCGCTCATGGTCAACCAGGTCCCAATCCACCATTTTTAACTGGGCAACCCACGCAAGGCACGAACCTTCGAAAGATATCTTCTCCAGTGATAGGGGCGTGTGAATGAGGAATTTCTCCGAGTTTGAATCCTTAGGGACCTTCACCTTCCCTTTTCATGGAGGGATATATTAAGGAAACTTGGTGATGGGCTCCGCTCCCTCTACATCTATATCCTCCATGCCTTGTTCAGCTTCCAAATCTACAACCCTCTCAGCCTTCCTTCCCTTCTTCTACATCTGGGTGACAACATGCTTCCTTGGCGACTCGCGTACTGGCACCGGCCCCTTCTGCTTGTCTTTCTTCAGCTTTTGGATTTCTCGCACCAGTGTAGGCTTTGGCTTGGGCGACCTCGGCGTCGTAGGCACTGAAGCCGAAGCCTCCATGCTCACAACCTATGGAGCAGCTCCTTCGGAGGAGACAGTTCCTCCAATGCTTGCAGTCTCTGTGGGGCCTAGTCCTAACATGGTATCGCAAACGAATTTCCAGGTTAACTTGGGAAAATTATTGAACGCGAGGCTTGTGACCAAATCTTTGAAGAACGCATGATTCATAAGCGACAGATAGCATATCTCAAAAACTCTAAGGGTGCAAAGTGTTCTCTACTTGACCGACACGTGTAATTTATAGGGAATTTTGAATTCAAATACAACTGTTCCCCCCAAAATTCGCCCATTAATGCTGATTTAGTGGCAGGTCTTCAAATATTTTGGCGTTAAATGCCACCCACCCGATCTTGTTAACCATCTCCTAGTTGTCAAATCATGAAAAGTGACTCTAACGGTCACTTTCTGCCTATGCTACGCGATATCTCCCTTCATACCGTAGCTCCCTTCGCGAATCTTCTGATGCTATGACATCACTCTTTTGCGCGTGGATCCCATGTCGTGTAGTTCCCAAAACTGGCAGTGTAGTTTATAGTCCCATGCTCCCTTGCAGCTGCTTGGAGCACTAATACTGTCCTATCGTCATATAGACATTGAGTCAGATCTCCTGTATACGGCTTCAATCGACTTCCATTCACCTTTCCTGGAAAAAGTTCTCCATTCAGTTTTGCGAGCTGAATCGCACCCCCATCTGTGATATCTTTGATGACATATGGCCCCATCTAGTGCATCTAAAACTTTCCTTGAAACTTAGTGAATTTACTGTCATATAATAGGACCAAATCATTTACCTTGAATATGCGCAGCTTGATGTGCCGATCGTGCCAAGCCTTTTCTCGTTCCTTCTAAACTTGCTGATGGAATCCAACCAAGAATTTGTCTTCTTCGAGCTCCATTAGTTGCGCGAGCCACCCTTCCAAAGCTCTGCGATCATCCATTCCTATGAAAGTTGCTATGTGTAGACTAGGCATGATATATTCCATAGTCATCACAACTTCTATGGCGTAGACCAGCCAAAAAGGTGTCTGACCTGTTAGCTTTTTGCAAGTATTCCTGTATGCCCAAAGTACTACCGGTACGCACACGTCCCAATCATTTCATTACGCATTGCAAATCTTCATCAACACCTTCTCCAAGATCTTATTGAATGCCTAAACTATTCCATTGTCCTTAGGATGATATGGTGTACTCTTTTGATGATAAACCTGGAATTCTTCGGTCAGCGCGTTGATCGTCTCATTGAGGAAGTACGTACCCCAATCACTCATCAATACTTTTGGGCATCCGAATCTGGTTAACACATATTCAAACAAGAAATTTGTTGTTTTGGCTCCTATAAAATCATTCACCGAATGTGCCTCCACTGTTCTGGTCAGATACTCCGTCGCTATGATGATATAGCGTGCACCTGTCTTCTTTCCTGGAGGCTGGATTGGCACCACAAAGTCAATTTCCAATTTTTCAAATGGCTGCAATGATACTTGAGGATTTAATAGCAACTCATCCCTCCGCGATGGTCTGCCCATTCTTTGACATGCATCACATGCCCTACAATATGCTTTAGAATATTTATGTAGCGTAGGCCACCACAACCCTACATGCAAAATCTTCTACGCTATTTCCTTTCCTGCATAATGTACTCCTACAACTCCTCCATGAGCTTCAACAAGGATTCTATTTCATTCAAAATCGAGCACATACCATCGTAGAATCTCATCTACACCCATCTTATATAAATGTCCTGCAATTACTGAGAAATCTGTCACGCGCACTACTAACTATTTCTTTTGCTGACATGTGTACCCTTCTGGAGTCATCCATGTAGTAAAAAAGTGGATAATATATGCCAAAATGGTTATATGATATGCGCACCATGAAGAGCTATGCATCAGACAACCCCTCCTCTAAATTAGTATGCTCCTCCCCTGTCTCAATCCGCGACAAGTGGTTAGGTCCTGCATTTAACCTTCCTGGCTTCTGAATTACCTCAAAGTCATATTCTTGAAATAGCAGTAGCCATCTGCATATCTTCCCCCCCAACATAGGCTTATTGACTAGGTATTTCAAGGCATAATGGTTTGTGTCCATCTCAAAATGTCTGCCCAATAGATAATGCTTGAACTTTTGAAGTGCCTACACCATATCCAATCCTTTGCACTCCGTTGTTGAGTAATTCTTCTAAGCCTTTGATAATTTACTGCTTACAAATGCTATAGGTTGATCCATCTCTCCTTCACTGGCATGTGTCAATACTAATCCCAATGTAATACACGAGGCATCAACATGCAGATGGAATTCCTTCTTCCAATCTGGGAAGACCAAGATCGACGCAGTGACCATCTTTTCTTTCAATACATCCAGACTACGCTGACACTCTTCATCCCAACATAATGTAGCATCCTTCTTTAATAGATTCTCCATGGGCGCAGTAATTTGAGCATAAGCCTTGATGAACCTCCGATAATATCCAATATACCTAGCGTTGTGCGCAACTGTTTGACACTCCGTGCGGCCTCCAAATTTACTATCATTGCAATCTTGGCCGGGTCCACCATCATCCCTTGCTTTTAAACTACATGACCAAGTAGAATTCCAAAGGTGACGTAGAATGAAAATTTCTTCAGTTTGAGCATGATTTGATATCTTCGACACCTATCCAACATTAAGCATAGAGTGGCTACATAGCACTTTAGTAACCCAAACACTGTCCAGTCATCAAAGTACACGTCCAAGAACTTGTGAATGAATTCTTTGAACGTTGTGATGACTACATGACAAAATATCGCCAACGCATTCTTGATTCGAAATGTCATCACCGTATATTGGAAACATCGCCATTCTGTTGCAAAGGTTTTTTCCTCCTCTCTTTTGGCGCGATCTTGATCTGATGGTACCCAGAGAACCCATTAGTGAATGAGTAGGCCTCCTACCCTCCAACATTATCCAATACCTCATCTATAAACGGTGTCGGAAAATGATCATGGATGCAGACATCATTAAGATTTCTTAAATGTATGCGAACCCTTATTTCTCCCTTCTGTTTCTTTTCCTGAACCATCATCTATCTCACCCAATCGGATTCCTCCACTGCTTTGATAATGCCTGCCTCAAGAATCTTGTCCAATTCTAAGAAAACCTTTTCCTTATATTTGGGATTCAGGCGATACAGTATCTACTTAATAGGCTTCGCTTCTGGCTTCAAAGTTATCTTCATCACACCCAAATTGCCTATGATGCCTTTCAGGTTTAAAAATTTTGTAGGAAAAAGATCCTGGTACTCGCGAAGTAACTCAACAACTTTATCCATTGTGGCATCATCCTAGTAATCCCTGATCTTCACAAATTTTGGCTCTGCTTTAGTACCAATATTCACTTGCCTAGTCTTCAATGGCGTGATGATGTCCATATTTTCTATTTGTAGACCTTTGACCTCATGATGGCCTTCTTCCTCTAGGATATTAATATTTCTTGGATCTTCATCCTCCCCCTCAACAGTCACATTATAGCATTCCAGTGCATGGTGCAGCTGGGTGCTCCAATCCGGTTGAGCCAACTCCAAAGGGTCATGTGATATTTTGAAGATCGTCACCTTAACCTCCTACAGAGTTTCATCAATGCTTTTGAACCCATCCTCAAAATTGAAGCTCATCAAGAATCCTTCCCTTAATATGTCCCACTTCGCGGTGCCATGGCAGAGCTCCGTTTCCAAGTACCAATTCATAGGGATTATATCCAAAGTATGATAGAATGAGTGCACCCATTCTGGCTACAGCTCTGTCCCGTAGGCTTTAGTCCATTTTTCCAAATGATCATGCAGATCATTTCTCCCATCATATTTCTCATTTAGTCGTACTTTAGGATGACCAAATCTCAACCTCATCATCCTCTTTTAATCCCGCCATTCATCAAAGTTGTTCTTGTGCGTACCCCACCATCGTGCGGCGTAGCACACAACACGAAATCCAGCACTTAAAAGAAATGATCCTCAGGGAATTCTCTTTCAAAAGAATCGAAAAGCCAATCTAAATCAGTTAACCCATCGTAATAAGGTAAATTTCTTACCTTTGATGAAACGCAGCACAACAATTTAGTCATCATGTTGCAACGCAGTGTAGATACTTCATGTATCCTATTCTACCAGTGCTCCAAATCTTCATCCGAATCCGAGGTACAAGAGCTTTCACGGTCCCATGGAATCCATCCATCACCCATTGGATTAATCGAGTATTGGTCTCGTGCCTCTACTTTGTAAATCTGATCCAAGTCATCATCACTTTCTTCATAGTCGCTGACCGGCTCAGTATAGCACCGTCCTTCTGTAGGGTCCAACGGTAATACAACGCAGAGTGACTTCCTTTCAAATGACATTGTCCACTTCTTTAAGTTGATGACCCCATTCATATCAATGGCTCAATCAATTCCGAGGAGCGCGGGATATGATTTACTATCATCAAAGATCTATATTACTTCAAAATCAATGAGTGCACTCGCACCATCTATATCTACGGTGACTCCCTGTAGTTGTTCCATAGGGATAATCTTCTGTTGGTTCGCCATCCTTAGTTGAATCAGAGACCACTACAGCACAACTCTCCCCCTTCGCTCCCATGTCTATTTAGGCAAAACATTCGCGTTAGAACCTAGATCTAAAATAACTTGGTCCATTTCATAATCTCTGATCTGTACGGTGAGCCTCATCTCGCGCCCTGTTCTTTCCTTATGTTTACCAATCTTCTGGACTACATGGTGTCCATTAGGAGTATTTTCCTTACCAGCACACTTGTTTATCAACTCGTGTAGCCCTTTCCCAACCTTGCTATCACGCAGTAGTTTCATACAAGCTTCCAAGAATGTGGTAAGCACAGAGGGATCAACCTCTGTGGGTGCACTGGTTTTGGGTATCTTGTCCTAGCTGCCTGAGGTGGATGCCTTAGCGAATATTTTATTTTCCTCCATAACCGTCTCCTTTACGTGCTCCACATAAAAACCAGTCTCCTTTTATGGAGCCTTGCGGACCCATCCATCCTCCTTAGGTTGTTTTCCTTTATCCTCACTTGTTGTGATTCCTCTCCTTAGCACGATATTCACATTTGGATCCTCCTTGCGGGGCTTAGCCCACATCATCTATAAGTTCTGGGTAGGGTGCTGAGGTTGTGCCTTCTTCTCCTACATTTTGGCTATTAGCACAGAGCATTCTTCTATTGTGTGGTCAAACTAAGTACAATATTGACATGACGGTCGCGTCTGATTCTGACGCTCCTGCGCATAGTGTCCCGACTTCCTGAAATTATAGTAACATGTCCATGACCTCTACCAGGTCCTCCTCCGCCTCTACCTTGTCTGTGCCCCTGATATCCACTCCACAATCCCCTAGCAGCCTAATCCAGAGGCTACGTTTTTATTTTCTTTCGATATGTAGGTGTCCTCTCCATTGTCAATTCATAGCTATGATAGGGGCGCTCATCATGGCCCATCGAAATCATAGAACAATTGTTGTGGTGTTTGAATGAACTTTTGTAGAAAATGAAAATTATTTGTTACATTTTTTCTAGCCACCTGACAAATAGCACACCATAGCACAGGCCCTGTACTTGGTCCTGCTGGAGCTTCCTGTCTCAGGGGAGTTGCCCCCCCCTCGGTGATGTAATTCATGAAGACAAGGTAGTGATCTTTATCATGACCATGGCTCTTACACTTGAGGCACCAAACTTCTTCCCATGCCTCCAGTCTAGCCTCCTCTTTTTTCAGGCTCTACAATTCCAAGCAAAGGTTATGCAATTGTGAATGAATTTGTTAAACTCCCAAAGACGCATCCCAAATAGGCATTTTGTGCAACCTCATCGAGATTTCTAGGGCTTCCACCTGAGTCGCTATCTTTTGTTGTGATAAAGCAACCCTCAGGTGAGGTAAGAGTGAGGCTATAAACCACTCGCGATGCTAACTGTCTATGAGATGCATATTAGATTTACGAATCACACACTTCAATATTTGATCTAACTCCCAAGGTGTTTCACCAGCCTTAATCATGATTTCCTTCAATCCAACTACTGACTGTGAGTCAGAATTGGGCTTACTAAACTCCTTGTTCAAAGTGGCTTTAGTATCTGCTAATGATGCCAAAGGATTATCAGTGAATTACTTAATGTACCATGTTACCGCGCGATCCTGTAGAGAGGTAATCGCCTACGCCTTATTTATATTATCATCAGTAATTTGTTGTGTTTTCCACATAGCATTCGAAATGAACCAAAATTGATCCACATCCTCACTCCCTATGCACTTGGAAACCAGAAATTTCATCGTATTTGACATGTTGAACGACGGTGGTGGTGGTGTGGGCGAAGGTGTATGTTGTGGAGGTGAATGTGGAGGTGGAGTGGATGGATGAGGTATTTGTGGAAAACCCTGTCCTATCAACTGGACAACACTCCGCGGTGAAGCCTGTACCACTCCCTCGTTGTCACTTGAAGGAGGTCCAATCAATGGGCTATATTCAGGACCTTCTTTTTCTTGATTTCTAAAGCTTCGTCCACTTTGTGTAGACCCAAACATCAAGGCAATGGCATAGTCTGTTTCTCACACAAGAGCATCTTAATCCAGGTGTTCAAAGATCTCAAATACTTACCTCGCATTCCCTTGAAGAAGTGTCGCTCTGCCTCATTGTAACTAACTGAGGTATCAACCACGAACTCTATCAAAAATCCTCCTATGACCCAATCAAGCCAGTGATCAATAGCGCACGCGATCTTAACCTTGGAAGCATCCAGCCTCCACACTAATTCTGGAGTCGACACTATTGGACCGTTAAGTTTCCACCTTCCTTGGTCATCTTCCAATTTAGCTATCCACTCGTATAGCTTGATCGGGAAGGTGCAGAAGAAAATTTTATGGATTTCTATGTATAGGTAGCTATCCAACCAATGTTATTTTGATAGGTGTAGATTCTTATTTTCCTGCATTGCAAATTCGTGTAATTTTCTATCCAACCACTTCTCAATTTCATTTTTGGTCGGATTCTAGTAATGCAACATCACACATCTCCTTAAGCAGATCTTGGTCTTGACAATAGAACCATTTGTTGGCTTAATGGGTCTTGACCCAGGTTCAGAGTTAATCACATGAAACAAAACCCTACACTACTGGCCCTTTTGGCATCAAGCCACATAGTGTGGACTAAAGTGTCACCAGAAGAAGTATGGGGGGATGTTAGAACCAAGTTTCTGCATCCAGAGATCAGTGTGATGTCTTTTTATGCCCTAGATTTGCCTCCACACAGATTTGTAAGCCCTTAGGGCTTGTTACTGTAACTTCCTTTGAGCAGCCCCTAGACCTTCGCAAAGGTCTACGATCAGATTTTGCAAACCCTAAACATGTGAACTATCTACTTACATGCACTATAGATTGTCCTTAGATAAGAATCTATTCAGATCTACTTAAGTACTTAATGAACATAACAGATTGTATTATATTCTTCACGTAATTACTTATCTTGTATTGTGTTCAATTAATAAGACGTATCTAGTAGATTCAAGGCACCAATATATCAATATTTCATAAAGACATCATTTCATCACAACATACATTGTAAACATAAATAATAGAAGTAAACAAATAAAACACATGAATTTCTCCAATAGTCTTCTTTATTGATCTTCAGTATAAGTTTACAGACTCAAAACTTCCCTACACACTCAGTTGTAGGGGTCTATGCACTCAGCTATAGACACTACTCTAGGCCTCTGCGCACTCAGCTGTAGAGCCTTTTCCCCCTCTAAGCCTTACTTCTATGTGTTAGCTCTCTAAGACTCCATTCATCATACCCATAGACAAAGACATATATCTGCCTTGGACTCTCTAAGACACACCTATTTATACAATCCCATGGTCCGCAGACCATGGGTAGATCTCAAAAACTCACTCAAATTTACATGAATGAGGGTAAAAACCCTTTTTGACTCCTAAATAACTACACGCTCCACATCCAAAATTTGCGGAGACTTTACATCTTTTCATCAAAATTTACAATAAAACTTGGGTTTTTAACCCAAAAACGACTCAGGGGACCCCATCCCAATAGTGGTAGACTCTAGCACCATCATTGTGTGGATTCACAAAGTGTGTATGCAAGCAACATGCTAGCCTTTTCATCAGAGAAGTCATTTGCATCATCAAGTGTTGGGAGCGGGATCCCCCAAGGGTAGTTTTGGGGCTAAAAGCCCATGTTTAAGTCAATTTTTGTAATATAATTGTAAAGACTCTGCATTTTGTGGTCATAGAGAACAAGAGTATTATGTCTCAAAAAGGGTAATCCGCCCTTAGTTTTGCAAAGTAAAGTCGGCTGTAAGAGACCTACCCATGGTCTGCGGACCATGGGATTGTATAAAAAGAGCTAAGCTCTAAGTAGTTAGAAACAATGGAAAGAATGGCAGATCATGTAATAGAGTGATAGCTCTGAAGAAGAAGTCTTAGTCTTGGGTCGTAGTATAGGTAGAGGCTCTGTAGCTGAGTGTGTAGAGGCCTAAGGTAGAAGTCTCTAGCTGAGTGCACAAACCCCTGTAGCTGTGTGCACAGGGCAGACAAAAGTTATAAAAATTGGAAGATATTAATAAAAGGAGATATTCTGCAATTTTTGTGTCTTTGTTCTGTTGATGTGGTTGGATATTTTATGTATGAAATTCCTTTATTATGCTTATATGATGCGCGAATGAATGCAATTACATTGAATAATTGAATGCAATTATGTATATCTGCTTACGCGGTGTTAGCTTTAGGGGTGATTTTAGGGGCGAATGTTCGCCCTTTGGCGAAATTAGGGGGTTTTAAATTTTTAGTGGGCGAATATTTTGAATCATAGTACATTTTTACAAATCACCTCAAATAGCCCACCTTATTTTAAGGGAGAGGGTAAAAAAGGTAAATTTAGCCCTTGAAATTAGGAGTTACAACCTTCCATTCGCCCATTTTCAAGAATAGGTTTTATTTAAGTGAATCCATTTGCCCATTTTCAAGAATAGGTTTTATTTAAGTGAATCCTATGGGCCAAAGGCCCAAATACCATATTTATAAAAGAGGTATGGTAAATTAATAAAAATATAAATAAATGAGAGGTATGGTAAATAAATAAAGCATTTTTTATATTTACTCCATAAGTCACCTTATATACATGCAAGGGTGTAAACAAATAAAAATATAAATAAAGTGGAGGTATGGTAAATAAATAAAACGTCTTTTTATACTTACTCAAAAGGTATGGTAAATAAATAAAAATATAAATAAACTAGACGCATGGTAAATAAATAAAACCTCTTTTTATATTTAGTCCATAACCCTAGTTCTATTTATGAAGGCTCAAGAAAGAGGTTTTATTTAAGTGAATCCTATGGGCCAAATACCATATTTGTAAAATAGGTATGGTAAATTAATAAAAATATAAATAAGCAAGAGGTATGGTAAACAAATAAAACATTTTTTTATATTTACTCCATAAGTCACCTTGTATTTATGAATGGTATGGTAAATTAATAAAAATATAAATAAACGAGAGGTATGGTAAACAAATAAAACATTTTTTTATATTTACTCCATAAGTCACCTTATATTTATACTATGGGACAAATACCATGGACTAGATTGTTATTAATACCATGCAAAAAAATATTATTAACCCTAATATTAGTATTAATAAAAATAAAAATGGCACATGGTATTTACCCATGGTATTCACCAAAATGGCACATGGTATTGACCCATGGTATTCACCAAAATGGCACATGGTATTGACCCATGGTATTCACTTGGAATGTAGCCTATTTAAATGGGGGAATTAAACCAGCATAGATCCATCTTTACTCTGGATCTACTAACCCCCAAGAGGTATCAAATATCGTAATATGAAAACTAGCATAGAGTGAAAAATATTTGATCCGATCAAGAGTTAAAATGGATGTTGTAATTTAATGTATGTTAAACATTTTAGCTTGGTTAAAATAAAAATCAACTATTAATTTTATTAATTTTTATAAATTACTAATAGTAATTTTTAAGCTCCATGTTTATGATAACCCATGGTATTGACCCATGGTATTCATGTGAGCATAGACTATTTAAAGGGGAAATTCTATCTTAGATCCATCTTAATTCTGGGTCTACCAAGTGCTCAGAGGGATAAATAGATTTCATCCCGATAAGAGTGGTAGATGTGGAGCTAAGATGGATATAGGTTGGTTTTTATGATAATGAAGATATTAAATAGGCTTAGGAAATTATATTGTAAAAACATCTTAAGGTGAATGGTTAAAGCATAGACATTTGACAAGTATATTTGTATACTTCTTTTTTAAACTGAAACAAATCCAGGGCTAAAAGGAATGGATTGATTGCACTAGCCATCCTTCTATAACTTTCCAACATATGCTGGAGTAAACAGATTGTAATTTGGGTAATTTTCTAATTGCAAACGGGAACATACGTGTGTATTGGTAGGGTGGTTACGAGGTCCCTAGAAGTGGATTAAATAGATTGTAATTTGGGTAATTTTTCTAATTGCAAATAGGAACATACTTGTGTATTGGCAGGGTGGATACGAGGTCCCTAGAAGTGATGAATTTGAATTTTTCTTGGTTTTATATATAGTATTAGGTTTTTTCTCATGCTTTCTGTGAATGGCACGGGTGAATTTTATCCTACACCCACTAGGTTATCGATATGTAATTTCGGTAATTTTGATTTCAAAAGATATTTTAAGGAAATTCAATGATTTCATTTGTGTATTCAATAAACACAAGATTTTATAATTGAGTAAAATATTAGCCATGCCTGGTGAGAGATTCGCCAAAAAATTATATATACATATCATATTATTGATAAAATCGCCTTCCATTTTACCTATATACCATGGATATTCGCCCATTTATTATACATGTAAATTTAGGGGGGTTCTTAAAATTTTCCCTGGTTAGCTTTAAGTATTTGATGAGATAAGCGAATCGCTTAGACTAATTAGGGAATCTTGAGCAGTTGGTTAGGGCTACGCGAAGGTCGATCATACCCTTTCATGGTGGTATGGAAGGACGGAATAGAGGGCTAGTCTTGCAAGCCCTAGAGCAAAGTGACTTGCGCGAAGGCAGGGATAGGAGGAATAAAACGACATCACAACCATCGCAGGGTGCGGAAAATTGGTTCCAGCATCCCCCCATACTGCTTTGGGTGAGATTTCGGGCAAGACTTCGGTCCGCGCTCCACAGGCTAATGCCAACAGGGCCAGTAGTTTAGGGATTTGTTTGGCTAATTAACATTGAACCTGGTTTAGGCCCCCTCAAGCCAACAAATGGTTTTATTGCTGGGACTGGAATCTGCATAAGAGATGTGTGATGTCATATCATTGGAATCCAACTAAGAAAGAGGTGGAAGATTGGTTGGATAGGAAGATCCACGAATTCACGACATAGGAGAATAGAACTCACGACTGAAAAAGGAACAGTGGTTGGACAGATACTTGTATACAAATATCCATGAGATCCTTTTTTGCTCTTTCCCTATTGAGCTAGATGAGTGAATCGCGAAGCTAGCAGATAGCCAAGGAAGGTGGAAACTTGACGGTCCTATTGTGTGGACCCCAGAGCTAGTGCGAAGGTTGGAAGCATCGGAGGATAAGATTGCCCACATTGTTGATCATTGGCTCAATCACATCATAGGAGGACTTGTGACTGAATTCACGGTCAAAACTTCAGTCAGCTACAACAAGGTGGAGCGACGCTTTTTCAAAGGACCGCGAGGTAAGTACGTAAAATCTTTGAATACTTGGATTAAAATGCTATTGTGCAAAAAATAGGTTATGCAGCTACCTTGATGTTCGGGACTACGCGAAGTAGAAAAACTTACAGGAACGATGGAAAAAGGGGTCCGGAGTATAGTCCCTTGATTTCACCTCCGCGAGGTGACAAAGAAGGGATAGTGAAGGTTTCTCTGCAAAGTGCTATTCAGTTAATAAGACAAGTATTCCCACCAATACCACCTCTGCACACACCACCTCCAACTTCACCCGTACCACCTCCACCTCCACCGCAGTTCAGTATGGCAAATATAGTGAAGCTACCTTTGTTCAAAGTCTTGGGAAATGAAGACCCAGACCAAATCTGGTTCGTTGTGAGGGCATAATGGGAAGCTCAAGGTGTTACAAATGATTACATAAAGAAGGCAATGCTGGTTAGTGCCTACAAGATCGTGTGCTAACCTGGTATATTAAGTACTCTAATGATAACCTGAATGTTGGAGTGGCAAACATCCAGGCAGCACTAAATACAGAATTTAGTAGGCCTAAATCTAAGGCATAGTCGATTGTGGGATTCAAAGAAATCATGATGAAACCAGGTGAGATGCCTTGGGAACTAGATCAAAGGTTGAAGTGTACAATCCGTGAAGCCAACATGAATTTGACAGACGGACAACATCACGAGTGGTTTGTAGCTTCGCTACTACCACACTTAAGGAGTGCAATGTCGTAGCAGAAGATAAAAACTTAGGCAGAGGCCTTGGAGATTTCCATGAGGCTACATGAAACCCCAATGCAAGATCGAAATCTAGGAGTTCAGCAGATCCATTCACAACTGAAGAATTTGTGCCAGAGGTGCACGAGGAGGTATGGTGCTTGAAATGCAAGAGCCAGGGCCATGACAAAGACCATTGCCCGATATTTGCAAACTATATTGCAGGAGGAGGACAGATGCCTTTAAGGCCAGAAGCTCAAGCAGTACCTAGTGTGGGGCCTGCATTATGGTTCACTATCTGTCAGGTAGTTGAAAAACATGCCACGGATAACTGTCACTTGCTACAGAAGTTTGTACGGGCATCGCAACAATTGTTTTGCGAATTTTGTAGGTCAGTAGGACATGATGAACTTACTTGCAGGACCTATGAACTGATGATGGATAGAACTCCTGCCTATAGGGTTCAGGCTGAAACATGGCCTCTTGACTAGAGCATAGGGATGGAGTTGATAGGATTTCAGGGGCACGGATGAGGTCGAGGCGGAGGAGGACCTGGCAGAGGTCGAGGACAATTGATTTTCTAAAATTGTGGAGGACCAGGATACTATGCCCGTGATTGCACTAATCCAACGCGTCCATCATGCAAGTGTTTCACGTTGTTTGATCATGAAACGGAAGACTATCCTACATTGATAGCTAGGATACGTGACAAAGGGGTGCTACCACCTCAGTTGAATTAGAACCTGTAGATCATGAGGTCTGAATCACGCAAGGAAGATCCAAATGTATATATAGTGCTTAGAAGTGGAGCCACGACAAGAGATGACAAGGGGAAACAGCCAGAAGACAGTACATGGGTTCGCAAAGCTCTAGTGAAGGAGGTTGAGTTCGATTTGGAGCACGCACGTGAAACCTTCATGGAAGTTAAGAAGAGCTTCACTGAGGCCTCCACCTCAGGAAGAAAGGATAAGCCTGAGCAGGAGATGGACCAACTATGCTCACAACTTTCCTGGAGATCAGTATGAAGTTACTGCGTGATAGTGAGGCTATGAAAGGGTTACAAGAGCTCATCAATAGATGCGTTGGAACCACGCTAGGTGAGACGTGTGTAGTATGAAAGATTGGCAAGCATAAGACAAGGACGGGAAGGGAGGTGAGATTGACCGTGCAGATAGGAGAGTATGAATGAATCAGGTTATTTTGGGCCTGGGGTCAGACGCGAACATCTTACCGAAGTAGACTTGGGAATGAATGGGAATACCTACGCTGTAGGGGGTGACCATGGATATTGAGAGAGCAATCATGTTGGCTGATTTTGAAGTAATAGAGATAGTGGATGATAGCAATCCCTATCCTACTCTCCTAGGAATTGATTGGGCTACTGATATGAATGGGGTAATCAATCTGAAGAAGCGAAAGATGATCTTTGAGAAGAAATCGCTGTGCGTAATAGTACCCCTCGATCCTACTGAAGGATCACGTTATACTGAACCAGTCCACGATTATGAGAGTGATGAAAACTTGGATTGTATCTATAAGATAACAGTGCGAGACCAAGATTGGGTGAATCCCACCACGGATGGATGGATTACATGGGATCGCGAGAGTTGTTGCACTTCGGACTCTGGTGAAGAAATAGAACACTGGCAGAATCGATTACATGAAGTAACTACGTTGAATTGCAACATGATGACCCGATCGCTGTGCTGTGTGCCCACAGAGGTAAGGAATATGCCTAATTATTATGGTCTGAATGAGGTAGATATATTTTTGGATGCATTTGAAAGGGAGGTAACAAAAAAGCAGTGCTTCCAGGGGTTTGACTGGGCATTGCGCACTATGCCCACAAGATGGTGGGGTACACATCAGGGAAGCTTTGATGATTGGTGAAAATGTAGGAGAATGATGAGAACTCGAATTGAAAAGCCTAAGATGTGAATGATAGACAAGTATGATGGGCAGGTTGATTCGCGCGCACATTGTGCCAAAGCAGAGAAGAATTATTCCACCACTAAGCGCGAGGGAATAGCTATGGTGTATATGCTCCAGAAGTATAGGCACTACTTGCTGGGAGGCCATTTTAAGATGTATACGGATCACTCCACGCTAAAGTACTTGGTAAATAAAGATGTGTTGGGGGGGAGAATCTGTAGATAACTCTTTTTGTTCTAGGAATATGATTTTGAAGTGTTTGTGAAGCCCGGACGATTGAATGCGAGACCAGACCATCTGTCGCTCATTGAAACAGGGGAGGAACCTACTAATGTGGAAGAAGGATTGCCTGATGTGAAACTATTTGTAGTGCGCATCGCGGATGGTGATTTTGAGGATATAATACATTTCCTAACAACAGGAATTGCTCTGGAAGGATACACTGTCTAGCAAAAGAAGGAATTAGTGGTGCGCGTGGAAGATTTCTTTGTCATTACTAGGAATATGTACAAGATGGGGACTGATGAGATATTGCGACGGTATGTACCTGAGTTTGAAAGAAGCATCATCCTCACGGACACTCATGGGGGGGCCGCGGGAGGCCATTATGCGGGGAGAGAAACTGCACAGAAGATTCTACACGTCAGGTTGTGGTGGCCAACTCTTCATCAGGACTAAAAAGCACATTGCAAGGCATGCGATGTGTGTCAAAATACTGGTAGGCCATCGTCGAGGGATGAGATTCCTTTGAATCCACAAATGACATTGTAACCCTTCGAGAAGTGGGTGATAGATTTTGTGGGACCTATTCAGCCACAAGGAAAGACGAGCGCAAGGAATATTATCACCGCGACGGAGTATTTCACTCGTTGGGTAGAGGCACAGCCTGTGAAGGATTGCATAGGCACGACCACTGAAAAGTTACTCTTTGAGCATGTACTGATGCAATTTGGTTGTCTAAATATCTTGATGAGTGATCATGGTACGCACTTCTTGAATGAGACGATCAGCGTGCCGACGAAGGAATTTTAGGTATACCACTAGAAGAGTACGCCTTATCATCTACACGCTAAGGGGATGAAGGAAGCATTCAACAAAGTGCTTGAAAATGCACTGACCAAGGTTTGTAATGCTCACCAAAGTGATTAGGACCTACGTGTACCTGCAGTACTATGGGCTTATCGAATGACATGCAAGAAGTTGACTGGAAAAACCCCTTTTCGGCTTGTCGATGGTGTTGAAGCGGTAACGCCTATGGAATACATCGTGCCTAGTCTGCGCATAGCAATGCTCATAGGTATGATGGATCGCAGTGCCCTGGAGGAGAGGCTCACAAAACTGTATGAACTGGAGGAAGAAAGACTTTTAGCTGGATTTCACTAGCAAGTCCAAAAGCAGCGCAAAAAGGCATGGCATGATCGACTCATCAAGTTGCACACATTTAAGTTAAATGACCTAGTTTTGCTATATGATAGTAAGTTTGATAAATTTCCAGGGAAATTCAGGATGCACTGGTTAGGGCCCCATGTCATTAAGGAAATTACCGATGGAGGAGTGATATAGCTGGTCAAATTAAATGGAGAACCCTTCCCAGGAAAGGTGAATGGCAGTCGCTTGAAGCCATACACCGGTAGTCCAGCCATGTGAATAAATGAAGGTAGCATAGTATTAGCACTCCAGGCAGATGAAAGGAGGCGCGGGACTATAAACTACATTTCCTGAGTTGGGGAGCTGTGTGATTGGAAGATGGTGCGAAGCAAGGATGTGTCACTTGGTTTGTGGCAGCACAGAGGGAGCTGCGCTACCCAGGGAGAAATCGACAGGTCGACCAGAAAGTGACCATTAAATTCACTGTTCATGAAACAATGGCAGAAGTGAGGCCAAATGGAGTGGGTGGCTGACATTTAAGATGAAATTTATGGCTTACATCCTTGAAAATATGCCGCCAATTCGCATTAATGAATTGATTTCAGGGGGAACGATTGGATTTGAACTTGAAATGCCCTATAAACTACAAGTGGCTATCGAGCGAAAAACACTTGGCATTTTGAGAATTGGGTTGTTGCGCTCTCAAGTGCACATGAACTGTGAATTCTTTCAAGATCTGGTAGCAAGTCCGGCGTTTGAAAAATTGTCAAAGGAGACACAGGAACTAGTGAATAGCATCATGTCGACATGCATAGAAGCTATGAACACCGAAGAAGTGGTAGGTGAGGAGATTGTGCAGGATGTTGGGTTGTGTTATACTCTTTCCACGACTAGCCGATGTAGTTAACAGGGGGGTTATAAGGGGGGTGGAGCCCCCCTTCGTTGTGTCGATTGTGTGGCGAGGGGGGTCACAGGGGGTTTTAGCGGTGCAGGTAACCCCACTCTATGGGGTCCGGGGTAGCGCCCTAGAAAATTTTGGTTTTGGACCCTATGTTAGGTTGGGTGGACCTACCTATGGTTTTGTGCATGTTTTTTCGCACATGGTTTTGGACGCGATGGTTTTTGGTCCATGGTTTTGGACGCGATAGTTTTCTGTCCATGGTATTGAATGCTTTGGCATGTATAAATATGTATTGTAACATTGAAAGGAACATAATGAAAAATCAAGCTTGTAGTCCTGGTTTTGGGATCCAGGGGAAAATATCTGTGTATATGTGTTTTATGTGCTATGCTCTCACATTGTTTATTTTCTGTGTTTTATAATTCGTATGCAGGTAATTTCTGTACGGGGTTAAAACCTACATTTTGTATTAGAGCTATTTTGGCTTCAAGGGGATGCCTTTGTTGCTGAGGGGTTTCGCTTAGGCCTGTTGTAGACCCTGTTCAGTGGGAGATCTGTGAGATCAATTCTAGTGGTAAAATAAGATGGCGTGCAGTGGAAAGATAGAGATCGAGAAATTTAATGGTCAGAGTTTTGAGCTGTGGAAACTCAACATGGAGGATCTGCTGGTGGATAAAGATTAGTGGATCACGGTAGATCCAGGTACTAAACCAACGGGAGTGTCCGATGAAGAATGGAAGAAGTTAGATCGAAAGGCAAAGAGAAAAATACGATTGTGTGTCTGATATTCAGTATTGCTGAATGTATCAGAGGAAGCTATCGCGAAGGCTTTGTGGGACAAGTTAGGGACTTTGTACCAATCTAAGTCTCTAGTGAATAAACTGTTCATATATAAAAAGCTATATAACCTAAGGATGAAAGATGGATACTCGGTGAAAAAGCATCTGAACGCATTTAATACTATGGTAACTCAGTTATTATATGTTGATATTAAAATTTCAGATGAAGATAAGTGCATTAGTTTGTTGTGTTCTCTACTAGATTCGTAGGATAGTCTAGTTATTGCAATAGGTAGCAATGCAATTGCCTTGCAGTTTGATGAAATAGTCTCATCCTTGCCGACGAAGGAAATGAGATGGAAAAATATGGAGAGCCAGAATGGTGATGCCTTGTCTGTATGAGGATGGTCCCAAAATAGAAACAAAAATAAGTCATTGAGTGGGAGGTCTAAATCTAGAGGGAGATATAAATCTCCAGGAAAAATTGTAAAGGTGGTCTGCTGGAAATGCGGAAAGGAAGGGCACTACAAAAGGGACTGTAAATCTAAAGCTCCTGATAAAGGAAAAGGAGATGATGCTCCTTCTGCAGAGGCAAAAACCACCTCAGATGAAGGTGGGGATGTGTACTTGGCTTCTTCAAGTACACATGTAGATCATGAGGCATAGTTGATTGACTCAGGTGTATCCTTTCGTTTCACTCCCCATAGAGAGTGGTTCTACATGTATGAGAAATATGATGGTGGTGATGTCTTCTTGGGGGATTACAGGAAGGCTAGAATCGTTGGTCGCCGATAAGTAAAGTTGAAGTTGTAAGGTGGAAGGGTTAGAAGACTTCCGGGTGTTCTACATATTCCTGCATTAGCTAGAAATCTAATTTTTGTAAGCAAGCTGGATGATGCAGGTGTAAAAACAGTGTTCGATAAGGATACCTGCAAGATGGTTTGGGGAGAACTGGTATTGATGCGGGGAGTTTGGATTGGAAATCTGTACAAGCTGCAAGGTAGTGCTATTGTTGACGGGTGCAACAACTCTGTGGTTCCTGAAAGTGGAGCAAAAAATCTAGTGGTCTCTGGAAAGAAGACCATGCTGTGGCATTAAAGGCTTGGACATATTGGAGAGAAGGGCCTTCGAATACTTCATGGTAAAGGTATGGTAGAAGGTATGAGTAATGGCTCTCTAGATTTTGATTTCTGTGAAAATTGTGTATATGGGAAGCAAAATCAAGTGAGTTTCCCCTTTGGTGGTAAGAGGGCGAAACAAATATTAGAACTTGTGCACACTGATGTGTTTGGACTTATGAAGGTTCCGTCATTGGGTAAGTCTGTGTAGTATGTATCATTTATATATGACTTCTCAAGGAATACATGGATATATTTCCTTAAGAAGAAATCTGAAGTCCTTGACAGGTTTAAATAATTTAAGGCTCTGGTGGAAAACCAAAAAGAGAAGAAGATAAAGGTGTTGAGGACAGATAATGGTGGAGAGTTTTGTAGTATGGAATTTGAAGAATTCTGTAAGAAGTGTGGTATATCACGACAGAAGACTAATCCATACACACCTGAGCAAAATGGAGTTGCAGAAAGAATGAGCAAGACGTTGATGGAAAGGGCAAGAAGCATGCTCAGTGGTGCCGGGTTAGGACATGAATTCTGGGCAGAGGTGGTGGAGACAACATGTTACCTGGTCAACAGATCACTTTCATCAGCATTGGAGGATAAGACTTCATCAGTATGGACTGGCAAGAAACCATCTCTTTCACATTTGAGGGTATTTGGATGTGATGCATATGTACATATTCCAAATGAGAATTGAACCAAGTTGGATAGTAAATCTAAAAAGTGCATCTTTATTAGGTATAAGAATGGTTTAAAAGGTTATAATCTTTGGAACCCAGTAACAAGTAAGGTTGTGTACAACCAAGATGTGGTGTTCAAAGAGGTAAAAGATGTTATTAAACATGAAGTCCAACCAAAGGAACCTGAGAAGATAGAGTTTGAGCTTAAGGAGGAAGAATCAGACTCTACAACAGAGGAGGAAGAATCAGACTCCACAAACTCCAGGTGTGATAAGATCAGTTCAAGAAAGAAGGTAGCTAGAAAAGTATAGTCCATCTGCTTTCTGTTCAAATTTATCTTTATATATTATTGATGATGATCCCAGAACTATGAAGGAAGTAGTAGATTTAGAGGATGGAAAACTCTGGAAAGAGGCCATGGTTGATGAAATGGCATCTTTGCACAAAAATGAGGTTTGGGATCTGGTGGAGCTGTTGGTTGGAAGGAAACCCATTGGCAGAAAATAGGTGTTGAAGAAGAAGACAAATGCAGAAGGAAAGGTGGAGAAATACAAAGATCAGTTGGTAGCAAAAGGTTATTCCCAGGTGCCGGGAATTGATTTTGGTGATATATTTTCTCTTATTGCCAAGGTAAATTCTATTAGATTACTTTTATCTATTGCTGTTGCTTTTGATTTTGAGGTAGAATAGATGGATGTGAAGACAACATTTCTTCACGGGGATCTGGAAGAGGAAATCTACATGAAGTAACCTGAAGGCTTTGCGGTGAAGGATAAGAAAGCACTGTTATGAAAGTTAAATAAGTCTCTGTATGGGTTAAAACAATCACCAAGGATGTGGTATCAGAAATTTGATACATTTATACAGGGACTTGGCTTTACTAGAAGCAAAGCAGTTGGCTATGTGTATTCTAAATTAGATGGTGACCATGTTATTTATCTAGTCTTGTATGTGGATGATATGTTTCTCGTTGGAAATGCCAAAGAAATTATCCAGGATTTGAAGACCCAATTGTCCTCCAAATTCGACATTAAAGATCTTGGTGCTGCAAACTATATTTCGGGCATGGAAATAAAATAGATTGGGCAAAGAGGAAGCTCTGGTTAAACCAGAGGAAGTATGTCAAGACAATAATGCAAAGGTTTAATATGTAGGATAGTAAACTGGTGAAGGTTCCTATTCCTGTATGTGTGAAGTTATCTACTGAACAGTGTCCCAAGACACAAGAAGAGGAAGAGGACATGTCCCGTGTTCCATATGCAAGTGTAGTTGGTAGCTTGATGTATGCAATGGTTTGTACTAGACTAGATATTGGACATGCAGTGGGAGTATTGAGCAGGTTTATGTCAAAACAAGGGAAGGAGCATTGGACAACAGTGAAGCGAGTTTTCAGGTATTTGTGTGGCACTAGTGATTATGGTTTGTGCTACCAAAGAAGACCAGGATTGGACAGAGTGTTGGATATTCATGGCTTTTTTTATGCAGACTGGGCTAGAGATCTGGATCAGAGAAGATCTACAAGTGGGTATGTGTTTAACCTATTTGGAGGTGCAGTCAGTTGGATGAGTAAGAAACAATCTATAGTGGCACTATCAACTACAGAGGCAAAATACATGGTAGCCACTCATGCACGCAAGGAAGCAGTTTGGTTGTAGAGATTGTGTTCAAGTATGGGGTTAGTACAGGGAGTTTTAAGGATAGATTGTGAAAGCCAAAGTGCAATTTTCTTGGCAAAGAACCCTGCATATCATTCAAAGACAAAGCACATTGATGTTCAGTATCACTTTGTGAGGGATATGATAGAAGATAAAAAGGTGTTGCTGGTAAAGGTGGACACTTTGAAGAATACTGCAGATGCATTGACAAAATATGTGAGCTCTGAGAAGTTATCTTGGTGTAGAGAAACAATGGGTATTGCAGGTCTGGGTAAATGAATAAGCTCTCTTGTGGCCCCCTGTGGAAAGAAAACAACAAGTGGGAGAATGTTGGGTTGTGTTATATTCTTTCCACGACTAGCTGACATAGTTAACCGGCGGGTTAGAAGGGGGGTGGAGCCCCCCTTCGTTGCATCAATTGTGTAGCGAGGGGGTTCATAGGGGGTTTGAGGGGTGTAGGTAACATGAAAATTTTGGTTTTGGACCCTATGTTAGGTTGGGTGGACCAACCTATGCTATTTGCACATGCATTTGGATGCGATGGTTTTCAGTCCATGGTTTTGGATGCGATGGTTTTCGGTCCATGGTATTGAATGCTTCAACATGTATAAATATGTATTGTAACAATGAAAGGAAAATAATGAAAAATCAAGCTGGTAGTCCTGGTTTTGGCATCCAGGGAAAATCTTTGTGTATATGTGTTTTATGTGTTATGCTCTGGCATTGTTTATTTTTTGTGTTTTAGAATTCGTATGAAGGTAATTTCTATATGGGGTTAAAACCTACATAGGAAATCCATATGGAGGCCGAAGTAGCTACTCTAGAAGTAGCTGCTCCAGAAGTGGCCGAAGTAGCTACTCTAGAAGTAGCTATTCCAGAAGTGGCCGAAGTATTGGTGGATGTCCCTAAATCGCTGAGAACACCAAGATTGAAGCCAATCCCAACCAAGGAGACTTCGAAGGACAAGAAGGGCAAGCAACCTGCCATACCAATGTGTGTGTCACGAAGGAGAAACCCACCAAAGCCCACTACCCAGGAGAAAGGAAAGGCTATAAACCTTGAAGCAAAGGAGGAGGATATCAATGACATCCCAATGGATGATGAGGATGTGGGAGTGGAAGTAGAGGAGGTTGAAACCTAGGGTGCGGACTCTATTACGCAGTTGTCGAAGTATGTTCCTCCACGCAAGCCTAAGTCCAAGGTCCCAAAGTACATTGATGAGAGTAAGAATCCCATGCAAACCCCTCTGCTACCGGATGCAATTACTTTTGACAGTTCGTGCTTGGCCCGAGTGCCGATACTGAAGCTTGAAGACTGGGACTTGGCAGACCATGTGAAGTTCCCGCACCTTGTGACTGAACAACTGATGTGTCGCATCATAAACACAAATACGAAAATGACAGCGTTGGAGCCCCAATGGTGGCTCAAGGGGGTATAGAAGGCATGATTGCTGAACTTTCTCTGTGTGCCGCACTATAACCTCACCTCAGTGACAATTTTTATCATCAAGCAGCTACTCTGCTTGGTGCATGATGGGTGTCTGTGGCTGGAGGAGACAATACCCATCACAGATATGTTAATCCACCGAATAACACACTTGCCGTATACAGGTGAAAATCCAGCTATGATTTTTAGCGGCAAGGGTGGTGAGCAGGTGCTCGCAGAATCAATGAAGGAGAAATTCAAGTTGGTAAAAAGCTGTGCAGGTACACTATCTCCAGCATCTGCAACCCCGCTGTCAAGGTAGAAATGTAGATCCTTGTAGGGAAGGTGATGCAGAAGTGTCGCACTGATGAGGTGCCGACGCCTATCATCGCTCTCGCACAGTAGTGCACAGAAGGAGTCCAATTTAACTGGTCGGACTACATTTGCGGATAGTTCCTGGAGAACTACTGCGAAGCGCAAGAGCAAAGAAAGACCTTCCACTACGCGGGGCTCTTGCTGTCGATTCTGTTGGTAGTGTGGGAGCTGCTAGAGGAGAGCCAATTCCCTTCGATCGCATGAAACCTTCCTGAAGCAACGAAGTATGCTTTATTGTGGGCAACTAAGGGCACAGAGCGAGTTCGGGATAGCAAGATCTTCTGGATCTTGATGGAAATGAATATCAGAATGGCCATAAATTATAAGCTCCAATTTTTTCCCACGGTATATGCTAACATGCAGATCTATGCTGAGTTCAAAGCTGATTTCCATCCCGTATCTATTAGGGCGTAGAAGGACCCTCCGTAGAAGTGGTACGACTTACCGTACCTAGCCACAGATGATGCCATCAATGTGGTACTTGATAAATGGCTGGTGGAGTGGCACACCACCATAGACTTGGTGGTGGGTGAAAGCAAGTCCACTACACAGAAGAAGAAGGAGGAGGCCAAGCTAAGGATGGCACAGCTGGTTGAAAAGAGGAAAAAGGAGCCCGTTGAGAAGGCCCAGGTGGAACAGATAGGAAATGAGGCTGCTAAGAAGGCCCAGGTGGAACAGACAGGAAATGAGGCCACTAAGAAGGCCTAGGTGGAACAAACAGGAAAGGAGGCAAGAAAACAGACAGGTGGCATAGAGCAGGGCTCTGACAAAGGCGTGCAGTCGCCTTCACCTGAGACCAAAGAGGAGGACAGAGAGCAGCACAGAACGAACCCTCAGGAGAAGTCGGCCTACATTAAGCGCCTGAGAGAGTTAGAGAAGGGAGGGTCCAGAAAGAAATCTAAAGTGACCAAGACCTCGCTGGACCCTATCACATTGACAGAGGGTGACTTATATGACATCAGTGACACAGTCCGAGATGTCACCATGGAGGCCATGCAACAATTTGAAAAGCAGCAACAAATCATACTAGGGGCTATCCAGACCGGGTTGTAAGAGTTGCAGATGCGTGCATCGCAAGCTGGTACATTGTCTACAAGATTGGCTATTAGCACGTCAAAGCCTATCGATATGCTGCACATGAAGCCTTCTCGTTCGATAGTGCTGCCAGATGGAGCACTGACCATAGAAAATGAGGCTAACATGCCCACTGTTAGTGCCTTGAAGGGAGTTGGACTGGACCTGGCAGCGCTTCCGCGCGAAGCACTCCACGTCTTGCAGGATGGAGTAATTGTAGAGATGAGGGCCCATGAGCACCGCGCCCTCCAGGTGATCTGTGAATAGAGGATAAGCAATGAACAGATGGCCCTACAGAGAAATGCTGCCATCGCTGCGGAGGCTAAGGCGACTAGCTAGAGCAAGAATATCATGCAGGTCATGGAGGAGGCATGCAGAATGGTTGCAGAGTTGGCCATTCTGGAGGAGGAGCTAGTCGAGGTTTGCATCCGCAAAATGGCCACAGGGGTGTGCGACACTCAGACAAAGATGGCATGGGTTCAGTTGAAGTTGAACCTATAGATTACAGAGCTCTAGTTGAGGGCTCAGCCTTAAAATCCGCCAGAGGTAAAGGAACAACAGACGACCGCTGTCACAGAAGCAGTCACGACGGTAGAGAGTGCAGTAGCAGACTACACACAGTTTTTCGAACAATCGTTTGAGGTCCTAACCAACTTGCAAGAGAACCCAAACATCCAGAGGCTAAATGTAGGTTTTAACCCTGTATAGAAATTACCTGCATACGAATTCTAAAACATAGAAAATAAATAATGAGAGAGCATAACACATAAAACAAATATACATAGAGATTTCCCTTGGATCCAAAAACCAGGACTACCAGCTTAATTTTTCATTATGTTCCTTTCAATGTTACAATACATATTTATACATGTCGAAGCATCCAATACCATGGACCGAAAACCATCAAGTCCAAAACCATGGACCGAAAACCATTACGTCCAAAACCATGTGCAAAAACATTGGACAAAACCATAGGTAGGTCCACCCAACCTAATATAGGGTTCAAAAAAAATTCCACGGGACGATGCCCCAGACCACATAGAGGGGGGCTACCCGCCCCCCTAAAACCCTCAGTTAACTATGTCGGCTAGTCGTGGAAAGAATATAACACAACCCAACATTCTTCCACTTGTTGTTTTCTTTCCATGGGGGGCCACAAGAGAGCTTAGTCATTTATGTAGCCTTGCAATGCCCATTGTTTCTCTACACCAAGAGAACTTCTCAGAGCTCACAGATTTTGTCAATGCATCTGCAGTATTCTTTAAAGTATCCAACTTTACCAGCAACAACTTTTTGTCTTCTATCATATCCCTCACAAAGTGATACTGAACATCAATGTGCTTTGTCTTTGAATGGTAAGCAGGGTTCTTTTTCAAGAAAGTTGCACTTTTGCAGTCACATTCTATCCTTATAGCTCCCTGTACTAACCCCATACTTGAACACAATCTATGCAACCAAACTGCTTCCTTGCTTGCATGAGTGCCTGCCATGTATTCTGCCTCTGTAGTTGATAGTGCCACTATAGATTATTTCTTACTCATCCAACTGACTGCACCTCTAAATAGGTTAAACACATACCCACTTGTAGATCTTCTCCGATCCATATCTTCAGTCGAGTCCACATCAACAAAGCCATGGATATCCATAACTTTGTCCAATCCTGGTCTTCCTTGGTAGCACAAACCATAATCACTAGTGCCACACAAATACTTGAAAACCCGCTTCACTGCTATCCAGTGCTCCTTACCTGGTTTTGACATAAAATTGCTCAATAATCCCACTGCATGTGCAATGTCTAGTCTAGTACAGACCATTGCATACATCAAGCTACCGAATGCACTTGCATATGGAACATGGGACATATCCTCTTCCTCTTCTTGTATCTTGGGACACTGTTCAACAGATAACTTTACACCTACAGTAATGGGAACCTTCACCGGTTGGCTATCTTGCATATTAAACCTCTGTAGTGTTGTCTCAACATACTTCCTTTGGTTTAACCAGAGCTTCCTCTTTGCCCGATCTCTTTTAATTTCCATGCCCAAAATATAGTTTGCAGCAGCAAGATCTTTCATGTCAAATTTGGAAGACAATTGGGTCTTCAAATCCTGGATAATTTCTTTGTCATTTCCAACCAGCAACATATCATCCACATACAAGACTAGATAAATAACACGGTCACCAATTAATTTAAAATACACACAGTGATCTGCCTTGCGCTTGGTGAAGCCAAGTCCCCGTATAAATGTATCAAATTTTTGATACCACATCCTTGGTGACTTTTTTAACCATAAAGAGATTTCTTTAACTTACATACCGGTTCTTTCTTACCCTTCCCTGCAAAGCCTCCAGGTTTCTTTATGTAGATCTCCTCTTCCAGATCCCCATGAATAAATGTTGTCTTCACATCCATCTATTCTACCTCAAAATCAAAAGCAACAACAACAGATAAAAGTAATCTAATAGAAGTTACCTTGGCAACACGAGAAAAAATATCACCAAAATCAATTCCTGGCACCTAGGAATAACCTTTTGCTACCAACCGAGCTTTGTATTTCTCCACCTTTCCTTCTGCATTTGTCTTCTTCTTGAACACCCATTTGTTGCCAATGGGTTTCCTTCCATCCGGCAACTCCACCAGTCCAAAGCCTCATTTTTTTGCAAAGATGCCATTTCATCAACCATAGCCTCTTTCCAGAGTTTTCCATCCTTTGAATCTACTGCTTCCTTCACAGTTCTGGGATCATCATTAGTAACAGATAAAGAAAAATTTGAATAGAAAGTAGATGGACTATACCTTTCTGGCTGCCTTATTTCTCAGACTAATCTTCTCACACCCGGAGTTTGTGGCTCTTTATCTTTTGATTCCTCCTCTGTTGTAGAGTCTGATTATTCCTCCTTAAGCTCAAACTCTATCTTCTTAGGTTCCTTTGGTTGGACTTCATGTTTAATGACATCTTTCACCTCTCTAAACACCACATCTCGGTTCTACACAACCTTCCTTGTTATTGGATTCCAAAGCTTATAACCTTTTAAACCATCCTTATACCTAATAAAGATGCACTTTTTAGATTTACTATCCAACTTGGTTCTTTTCTCCTTTGGAACATGTACATATGCATCACATCCAAATACCCTCATATGCGAAAGAGAGGGTTTCTTACCAATCCATACCTCTTGTGGAGTCTTGTCCTCCAATGCTGATGAAGGTGATCTCTTGACCAGGTAACATGTTGTCTCCACCACCTCTGCCCAGAATTCCTGTCCTAACCCGACACCACTGAGCATGCTTCTTGCCCTTTCCATCAACGTCTTGTTCATTCTTTCTACAACTCCATTTTGCTTAGGTGTGTGTGGAGTAGTCTTCTACCGTGTTATACCAAAATTCTTACAGAATTCTTCAAATTCATTACTGCAAAACTCTCCACTGTTATCTGACCTCAACACCTTTATCTTTTTCTCTATCTGGTTTTCCACTAGACCCTTAAATTCTTTAAACCTGTAAAAGACTTCAGATTTCTTCTTAAGGAAATATATCCATGTATTCCTTGAGAGGTCATCTATAAATGATACATAGTACATAGACTTACCCAGTGATGGAACCTTCATAGGTCCAAACACATCACTATGCATAAGCTTTAATATATGTTTCTTCCTCTTACCACCAGAGGGGAAACTCACCCGATTCTGCTTCCCATATACACAATTTTCACAGAAATCAAAATCCAGAGAGTTATTACTCATTTATTCTACCATACCTTTTCTATGAAGTATTCAAAGGCCCTTCTCTCCAATATGTCCAAGCCTTTGATGCCACAACATGGTCTTCTCTCTAGAGACCACTAGATTTTCTGCTCCACTTTCGGTAACCACAGAACTATTGCACCCATAAACAACAGTGCTACCTTGCAGCTTGTACAGAGTTCTAGTTCGAACTCACCACATCAATACCAGTGCTCCCTATACCATCTTGTAGGTATCCTTCTCGAACACTATTTTTACACCTGCATCATCCAGCTTGCTTACAAAAATCAGATTTCTAGCCAATGTAGGAATATGCAGAACACTTGGAAGTGTTCTAACCCTTCCACCTTGCAACTTCAACTCTACTTTTATGCGACCAACGATTCTAGCCTTCCTATCATCCCTTAAGAAGACATCACCACCATCATATTTCTCATACTCGCATAACCACTCTCTATGGGGAGTGAAGTGAAAGGATGCACTTGAGTCATTCAACCATGCCTCGTGATCTACATGTGTACTTGAAGAAGCCAAGTACACATCCCCACCTTTATCTGAGGTGCTTTTCGCCTCTGTAGAAGGAGCATCATCAGATCCATTTCCTTTGTCAGGAGCTTTAGATTTACAGTCCCTTTTATAGTGCCATTCCTTTCTGCATTTCGAGCAAACCACCTTTACAGGTTTTCCTGGAGATTTAGATCTCTCACTCGATGAATTATTTTTGTTTCTATTCTGGGACCGTCCTTGTACAAACAAGGCATCACCATTTTGGCTCTCCATATTTTTCCGTCTCATCTCCTCCGTCAGCAAGGATGAGACTATTTCATCAAATTGCAAGGCAATTGCATTGCTACCTATTGCAATAACCAGACTATCCCACGAATCTGGTAGAGAGCACAACAAACTGATGCACTTATCTTCATCTGAAATTTTAATATCAACATATAATAACTAACTTACAACAGTATTAAATGTGTTCAGATTCTCTGTCACCGAGTCTCCATCTTTCATCCTCAGGTTATACAACATTTTCCATAGGAACAATTTATTCACCAGAGACATAGATTGGTACAAAGTCCCTAACTTGTCCCTCAAAGCCTTAGCCGTAAATTCCCCTGATACATTCATAATACTAAATCTGAGACACATAATCATATTGTGATCTTTTCCTTTCGATCCAACTTCTTCCATTCTTCATCAGACACTCCCGTTGGTTTAGTACCCAGATCTATTGCAGTCCACTAATCTTTATCCATGAATAGATCCTCCATCCTGAGTTTCCATAACTCAAAACTCTGACCATTAAATATCTCGATATCTATCTTTCCACTTCTCGCCATCTTCTTTCACCACCATAATCGATCCTACAGATCTCCCATTGAACAGGGTTTCCCACAGGCCCGAGTGAAACCCCTCAGCAACAAAGGCATCCCCTTGAAGCCAAAATAGCTCTAATACCAAATGTAGGTTTTAACCCCGTACAGAAATTAATTGCATACGAATTCTAAAAAACAGAAAATAAACAATGTGAGAGGATAACACATAAAACACATATACCCAGAGATTTCCCCTGGATCCCAAAACCAGGACTACCAACTTGATTTTTCATTATGTTCCTTTCAATGTTACAATACATATTTATACATGCCGAAGCATCTAATACCATGGACCGAAAACCATCGTGTTGATGAGCCTCATAAATGGGTAATTATATGGGCTCATTTTACCTCCTAACCTAGTCAAATCAACCATTCTCTTAGCTTATTGTATGATTTTCTGATTATATTTATGCTTATAGAGTGAGTTGAGTTAGTTATGATGCCATGTGGTCTAACATGTATTTAATGCAGATTATTGATGGATTTCGAGGTCAAATTAAAGGATCTAGTGGTCAATTGGTAGCAATAACGCAAAGTAGATAGAGGAGAGCACTTATAGGAGGGAATCACCCTCATTTATTACTCCTCGCTTCGAATTCCCCTTCATTCATCTCGGAGTACAAGCAGTTGAATCATGCACTAGAAGGCAACCGAGCAAGTGGGGGATGATTGATAGTTATCTCAAGTTTTGGGAGCCAAGTCTCCCTGATTTTAAGGAAGCTATTGGTAGCTTTAGATGTATAAGTAGATAGGCATAGGGCCTCACTAGGGTCAGATTTTTGCTTATGTAAACTGTGCTCAAATTTTGAGCTTATTTTTATGTGACATTTTCATGTAATATTGTTATTTTTTTGATAATAAAGATGGAATCCTTTTTGAGTTAGCACTGAGTTACCTCAGAGGGCTAAAGCTCTTGGGTTAGGGCCCAATCCAATCATCCAAGCTTCTTTTCAATTGTATTTTTATGCTTTACTTCAGTTGTAGATTAGTTTGTTGTTAGACATATTTCTTTTATGGTTAAGAATAGATTTCTTTTGATGAATCAGTAGTTTGCTTCCATTTGTGCTTTCTGTAGTAGGTTAAGTAGCGATCAGAAAAGATTCAAAAGGCTAGAAATAGTGCCTTGGCCTCTCTTCCTCCCTCTGGGACCATGATTTGAGGCAAAGACTCTCTTGCTACCCCAAAAACACAAATTTTCCTCATTCATACCACTTGTAGTGTTTGCAGCTCTTTAGTAGGTTAATAGTCCAATTTTTCTTTGCTTCAAATCTCCTCCATCATGTTCATTTCCTGATTTGAAATAGTCCTCTTTCATGCTTTCCTTTCCTACAACATTTCTTAGCATTTCCTTTCATAGATCATAGTTTAGATCATTTTAATGCAAAACTCTTTTTTTTTAGATGCACTCATTTCATTGCTTGCTTGATCTTCTCAGCTGACTGTCAGTTTCTATGTAGTATATCTCCTCCAGTAGTATGCCATCTTGTCATCAATCACACCCTCCATCTGATCCATTCCCTATAGGTCTCCCAAACCTCACCTCAATTCTACCCTAGATTCCTTCATTTTTCATAAAACTTCTTCCTCTCTCCTTGAGCAAATCCAATCATCTTTCTCTCTATTGGTGATTCATGGTAGACCTTAGGCACCCTAACACCTCATTCCAACCTTCATCCACCTTTTTCACCCACTCTCACACCCTCAAAATAGCTGAAATTGCTCTCGGCCTCCTCCTATAGGCCTCCTATAGTTTCCCTGTTTTCTTCTTGTAGATTTCCTGTGTCCTCCTATAGTTTTTCCTGTAGGCTTTCTTTTGAAGGCCGAGTGTGGGAAAAGCCTTCATAAGGCCACCTAAGACCTCCTAGGATCCATCCACACCATCCTACATCCTCCCAAGCTCCAAAACCACCCTTGAACGCCACCTGTTCACTGCCACACTCACACACAATAAATTAGATGCATGATTAAATTCACATAAAAGCACATAAAAATCCAAAAATATGGTTTTTGCTTATTTACTTCCAGAAATAGCATGGTTAAATGTTTTTTTCTTTCTTGAGCAAGTAATGGCATTGCTTTCATGGTTTTCATAATGTTTTTGGAAAAATTATAATTGGATTGTTAATTAGGGTTTACTAGGTCTTGCTTTACATTCCAATATTTTTCCTTTCTACAATTAGAATAGCCTCTGTAGAGTAACCTTTCTTTCCTTTCATCACACGTAAAGTTTCTTCTGAAATCTATAGAATTTGGCTTGAAATCCTAGTGATCTCACACCAGCTGACCAAGTGACAACCTGTAGTGAGAATTAGTACTTGTGCATACAACGCCGACGCTTCCAAGTTTGTTACGAACTAGCGGGTTGATAAAAGTAAAGTTGGTAGCCGAGGAGTTGTAGCATTCTTGCTACAATACTGGCGCTCACCAGTTTTTGTTCAAAAGATACTAAAGAAGAAATCTTTCGAATGACCATGGGAAGTGATGAGTCCCTGGAAGACTATGAAGAGAGGTTCCAGCTCAATTACAAAAGGGCTAGGTGTACACTTGACCCTGAGTCTCTGAAGTTGGTCCTGCTCAGGGGAAGTCAGGAAGGCCATCTAGACACCCTTCATATACTGACCGGGGGAGACATCTACCAACTATCCTATGAGGACATAAAGGTTGTTTTTAGAAACCATTCTAGAGCGGCTAGAAAGAAAGGTAGGGGGGTGTCAACCCATAGCCAGTACCTCTTCTTCCAATTCATCCAGTAAAGGGCAAATTGGAAGCATGATGGAATACTTCAAGAGTGAGATGCTGCAGACTCTTGCCATGCAAATGGATACCTTACATATCAAAAGAAAACAAGAGGAAACAGAGAGGGCTTTGGCCATTTTTTGCCCTAGATGCACCAAGAGGCATCCTAGGAATGAGTGCCCATTGAACTCTATAGAGGTTTGTTCAGTTTGTGAAGAAAATAATTCTATAGACAAGTGCCCTTCCTTGCCTGGATTTAAAGCTGTATACCAAGGGGCTGAAGGAGTCACTAAACAGATCTATTACATAAACCAAAGGAGGTCGCATGGACCTAGACCATACCAGCAGGGGATGCAAGGGACATCTCAGGCATATAAAACCCCAACCAAGTCCTCTCCATACCTTCTTGGGCTCCCCTTGCTCATCCTTCCTGGTCCACACCACCTCCTTGGTCCTTCACATCTCAATATCATGCCCAACTAGCCACCCATTCATTTAATTCCTATGCTCAGCTGCAACCTCAGTGTAATGCATCTCATCAGGGGTGGAGGCCCCAATACAACTCTCTTCCCGCTCTTATGCCTCCACCACCTGCCAAACCACAACCATTACCTTCTGATCCACCAAGGCAACCCCAAATGCCTGCCCAGCCAAATCCGAACCCGAACAACAGACATGCTCAACAAGTGTATAGTAGGGAACCATAATCTCCAACTTATGCTGTGGAGATTCAAGAAATCAACTTGCGATCTGGGAAAGTTATCCCAGATAGCCAACCTCCACCCAGGGAGGGTGAGGAAGATAAAGAGGAAAGCGAACCTAAAGCAAATCTACCCTTTCGTGAGAGACTATCCATGACAATCCAGCTTACCCCAGAAGAGATTGAACTCCTGGGAGAATTGAAACATTTATGTGTGAAGATACCACTTCTCCAAGCCATAAAAGATGTGCCTATCTACAATAGGTTGATCAAAGAGAAGTTCCTTAGGCATCCAGGAAGGCGCAAGAGAGATTCCCCAACCATCAATGTCATAGGAAAACTATCCGACCTGATGTTGGGGCAAATAATCTATCCAAAATATCAAGAACTTGGAAGCCCAGTAGTTGATGTCCACATCAATGGTCCCACATACCTTGATTGATCTGGAGCTGCCATTAATGTGATGACAAAAGATACAATTCTCAAACTTAATCTCCAAGGCTCCTTGAGGAAGACCACGATAGTGCTACAGCTAGCAGACCACTCCACCGTGACCCCTGAAGGGATTGTGGAAGATGTGATTGTCTCCATTGATTCTTGGGAGTACCTTGTGGATTTCTTAGTTCTCCAGCCAAAGGCAAAGCTCACTGGGTATCCTCTCATTCTGAGAAGGCCCTAGTTGGCTACAGCTGATGCCTACATCAGCTGCTGAGCTGGGAACATGACCATAAAGAATGGGCACATGTCCAAGCAGTTAACCGTATATCCTCCTGCCCATTCCCTGCTAGAACATGATCTACCTCTCTGGTTGGGGGAGGAGGACGAAGATGAAGTTTATTCTGCACCGCTTTGTGCACTAGAAATCTTAATGGGGGGAAACTGCAAGATGAGGATGATATGATTGAAAATTTGATTCAAAATCCACCTCCCAGTGTATCACCATTAGAAGACATAGTAAGAGAAACCAAAAACAACCCCTCAACTGATCTCTGTGCGGCTGATACTACTTCTCTCCGTGTCAAAAATATAGAGTTCGGCCCAGAAAGAACATTGAAAATCAATCCATCCCTATCTACTTCCCAGGAGAAGGAGCTATGCAGCTTTGCTGAGAAAACATCTAGATGCCTTCGCCTGGAGTTATAAGGAGACGAAGGGAGTGCACCCTTCGGTATGTATTCATCATATATACATCAAGGAAGGTTGAAAGCCAGTCAGGCAGCCTCAAAGGAGGATGAACCCAGCACTCAAAGATATTGTTAAGGAAGAATTACAGAAATTGCTTGATGGGGGATTCATCTATCCCATCTCTGACAGTGAATGAGTCTCTCCTTTGGTGCTAGTGCCAAAGAAAAATGGTAAGTGGAGAATTTGTGTCGACTATCAAGAATTGAACAAAGACACTAAAAAGGACAATTTTCCTTTACCTTTCATAAATCAAGTGTTAGACGGTCTGGCAGGGAAAACGTTTTTCTCTTTCCTAAATGGGTTTAGCGGGTATAATGAGATTCAAATCAGCGTGGAAGACCAAGATAAGACCACTTTCACATGTCCTTGGGGTACCTTTACATACCAGGTCCTTCCTTTTGGTTTGTGCAACACTCCAGCCACTTTCCAAAGAGCGGTATTGAGTATATTTTTTGAATTGGTTCATGATGAAGTAGAAATATACATGGATGATTTTACTCCTTATGGCTCTGACTTTCAGGAAGCTTTATTTAACCTAGGAAAAGTTCTAGATAATTGTATTGAGATGAACATGTCCCTCAGTCCAGAAAAATGTGAATTCTTGATGATTGAAGGGATCGTGCTAGGTCATGCAATATCTCAACAAGGACTGCAGGTGGACCCCAACAAAATTGCCATCATCCAAAGGGTCCCACCTCCTCAAAAGGTGAGAGATGTCAGAAGTTTCCTAGGCTTAGACGGATATTACAGGAGATTCATTAAAGACTTTAGCAAGATAGCCTCTCCTTTGTTTGGCCTCCTAGGCAAAGATGTTGAGTTCATATGGTCGGAAAACTATCAAGAAGCCTTAGATACCTTGAAGAGAAAGTTAGTGACTGCCCCAATTCTTAGAGGCCCAAACTCGGCCCTGCCATTTCAAATTCATACAGATGCCTCGACCAAAGCAATAGGAGCAGCCTTAGGACAAGTTGATGAAAAGTTACCTTATGCCATATACTTTATAAGCAAGAACTTGTCGAAGGTAGAGTTAAACTATATAGTGACTGAGAAGGAACTCCTAGCTGTCATGCATTCCTTAAACAAATTCAGACATTATATCATAGGCTATCAAACCTTTGTGCACACTGATCATGCTACAATTAGATATTTAATGAACAAACCAGATGTAAATGCTCACATTATTAGATGGTTTCTTTTACTACAGTAGTTTGATCTGACCATTATTGATAAGCCTGGTAAAGAGAATATTGTTGCTGACTTTTCGTCTAGAGTAAATTTGCCTGCAAGTGAAGAAGGAATGGTGGATGACCAAATTCCAGATGAACACCTATTTGCTTTATCAGTACTCTCTCCATGGTTTGTTGATATAGCAAACTACTTGGTTTCAGCACAGTTCCCGCCACACCAGTCCTCAAAAGAGAAGAGTAGGATAGTAAGGAAAAGCGCCCCTTTCACTTGGATTGGAGGCAATCTCTTCAAACTGGGCCCAAATCAAATCTTGAGAATATGTGTTAGGGAGGAGGAAGTATTTAACATCCTCCTGACTTGTCATGATGGACCTTGTGGAGGTCAGTTTGCAGCAAAAAGAACCGCCTTCAAATATTGCAAGCAGGCTACTACTGGCCCACTCTTCATCAGGATGTGAGAAGATACACAAGCCAGTGTGATCGGTGTCAGAGGATGGGGAACCCACTCTGAAGGATGAAATGCCCATGTAGCCTCAAGTGACCTTTGAGCCATTTGAGAAGTGGGACATGGACTTTGTGGGGCCTATCAACCCCCCTTCAAAGCAGAAGTAGTACATCATTGTGTGCACTGACTACGTGAAAAAGTGAGTAGAGACAAAAGAAATCAAAGCAACGACAGAGGAAAAAGTAGCTGAGTTTTTGAGAGAAAACATATTCTACAAATTCGGGTATCCGAGAAAGTTGGTCATAGACCAAGGCAGTCAGTTCACTTCCAGCCTAACTGAAGACCCGCTCACACATCATAAGATCAAGCACAAGACTTCCACCCCTTACCATCCACAAGCCAATGGGCAAGTAGAGGTCACTAATAGAGCATTGGAAGGGATAATAACCAAGGTAGTGAGTAGCAATAGAAAAGACTGGGTGGACAGGTTAGTTGAGGCCACTTGGGCCTACAACACAACATGGAAGACCACCACCAGGTTCACACCCTATGAACTGGTCTATGGGAAGAAGGATTTGTTGTCAATAGAGTTTGAATTCAATACCCTAAGGATGGCAGATCAGCTAGACCTAGAACTCAACCATGCACAGAAGGAGAGATTACTTCAGCTAAATGGATTGGATGAATACAGATTGCAATCCCTTCTCCATACAGAGGCAGTGCAACTTCAGAGAAAGATATGGCATGACAGAAATATCAAGGAGAAAAAATTCCCAGAGGGAGATGGGGCACTACTCTATGATTCAAGATACAAAGATTTCAAAGGCAAGCTAAGGACAAGATGGTTGGGACCCTACACTATGGAGAAATGCAATGACAATGGTTTAGTTCTAATCAGAACCATTGATGAGGAAGCCATCCCCATGCTTTTCAATGGACATCGGTTGAAAGTCTACAAGAAACCCCTCTCCAAGCAAGAGTTTATTGAAGATCTGAACAAAACAGTGATGGTACTAGAGCATGTCTTAGCTTCCACTTCACCCACTCACTGAAGAAAATAAAAATAAAAAATAAGGACTCAAGTGAAAACCTCCATGAAGCGCTTGAGTCCCATCATTGGGTTGAAAACCTCTTCTGAGGTGGCCCAGTAATGTCAAAAAAAGAGAGAAAAATAATAATATCTTTGGGTGAAAACCTCCCTTGGAGGTGCACAGGGTAGGAAATCAAGGTGAAAACCTCTCTGAGGTGCCCTATTTGTTTTCAAAAAAAGAAGAAGAAAAGAATGAATTTTTATTTCATTGCAGGTTTGCAGGAGGACTACAGGGAGCAGAAGAAGGTGCCAAGGGAACCCTGACATTCACACTAGCATCCATCTCACCTTCTCCACACCTTCCTCCATCATTTTTGGCATCTCTTTCACCCCACTATACCTTTTTCTTCCAAAACTGTGTTTTCTACAAGAGGCTCTGTGTTTTCTACAGGAGGCTCCTGTAGGAATTACAAAGAGCCAAAAGTGTCTACAAAAGGCAGTTTGAGGGACAAAAATGCTTCATGAGGAACCTATAATCCCTCCTACCATATTCAAACCTCCTTTCCATCATTTCCAAGACTACATCACACCCCAAGAATCGCTATTTTTTTCTCTTCCTATCCAAGAAAAAACACAGAAAAACAGTTTTTTGGTTTTGAAAAAAAAAAAAAAAAAGAGAAAAAAGCACCAATAACCTTACCCGAATCTTACCTACCATCCCTCCATCATTCATGACACCTCTGGCATTATTTTAGAGCTCCAAACATAGGGAAAAGCTGAAGTTTCCAAGGGAGAAGCAGCTACAGGAGCTCCTGTAGGAATTCCTGTAGCAACTAATCCCATAGAAGTCTAGCACTAGCAGCAAAAGAGTGCACATCTACAGGTTGAAAAGGCACATGAAGCTCAGCTCCAGCAAGAGAAGACCCTACACAACCACAAAACCACACATCAACAAGTAGAGGCAGCATGCACAAAGGGAAATGAAGACATGCAACAGAGAAAGCCACAACACCTCACAGCAAATACACTCAGATCAAAGGTAAGTAACTAAGTCACTCCTCTATTTTCATTTGTGTAATTAGGAGTCATACGAAGGCAACAAGATGGTTGAGATTGAATGAGGGAAAGGTGGCCAGTTAACTTGGCCACCTTCATTTAGTTGACTCCACTTATCCGAGATGTCACCCACAGGTGCGCACAGTCAACTCAAGCACAAGATGCCAAGTACAGGTAGCGGGAGGAAGTTTGAACTCCGATGTAATAATGAGGGATGATTACGAGGAGGCACCATGATGACCAAGCAGGTGGGGACCAACAGTTTGAATATGGCCAATGTACACCTTGCTAGCTCAACACTCATAACTGAAAATATCCATAAAGGGTAATGAGCACTACTCCCCGCGTATTCTCACCACCTTTTCTTCATTTCCTCCTCGTAACCTAGCCACAACAGTCCTCTTGTGCCCCCATAGCCTCGTAACCACCATCCTCCATTGATTTCCTCCCTATCTCTGCTCTCAGTGTTTTCTATAGGAGCACCTATAGGAAATCTACAGGAGGGACAGTGGGCTTCTACAGGAGGGGCAGTGAGTCATTTTGAAGGGAGAAACCACGATTTTTGGCATGAATTTTAGTCTGAAGAGGTAGGGTTCATGCATGCCCCCTGTTGAATATCAATATATGAAAGAAGTGGTCTCAATTTGAGGGTGAAATAAGTCTTTAGGAGGGCAGAAAATACATAATTTTTTTTTGTTTATTTAAAAAAACACAGTCTCCTCTGTTTTTTTATTTTTCTCAAAACTCTTTGTCTCCACCTCCATATTTTGGGTTTTAAAAAAAAAGGTACAGACAGGATGACAGGAGGGTTTATGAGAAAGGATCCCACTAACTCCACTAGGCTCCATGCACATCCTCAAGTGGTGGACATATTCACAAGGGCAAACTGGATGAATTTCTTTGAGAAATTTAGAGGGTTTGATGATGAAATTGCCCAAGAATTTTCTCTCTCTCTGGTCCCTCACACAAGAACACATGCCACTATAACCATTAGAGGCCTCTCCATCAAAATAACCCCTGAATTCATCAGTAGGGTCACTACCCTTTCTCTTGGGCTACCTTAGAGTAAAGATGAGAAACCAATTGGCCAGGCTACCAAGAAGAAATTTTTCCAAAATAATGAAACCCCTATGGAAGATAAAAATGGAATTAGAAGGGCTAGTATACCATATCCATGGGATGAGGTTAGCTACCAAGTCATCAAATACATTTCTTGTGAGGGGAGGCACAACATTGTCTATGGATATCATTTCAGAATCCTCCAAGACTTGAGATATGGCATGGATACCCCAACACTTCAAAAGCTTAGTATCCCTTACTTTCTCCTTTAGTCCCTCATTGACTCCAACACCAAGGTACAAGTAGGAAATTTAGGGCAGTTGGATCACCATGTCTTAATGAAAATCCTAGTAGAGGAAGCCCTCCATACCCTTACACTCCCTATAGCATGGAGAGTTTTCTGAAATATGACAGTTGAGGATGACATAAAGGCATCGACCTATGATGTCAGTCCTACTGGTAGTGAGGAGGAAGAACAACAAGGAGGAGAAGATGAAGCCAATAGTGACATAGCAGGGCAAGAAAGGAAGGAGGAAGGAAGAGAAACAGAGGAGGGAAAAGTTGAAGAGATAGAAAAAGATACAGAAGAGTGAGAAAAGGAGGTAGAGAAGGCACAACAAGGAGAAGAGTCCCTTGAGACTTTGGAAAGAGAAGCAGTAGCTTCCCTCATTGCCCTCAGTACACTGTCAAGCCAAAGCAGAAGAGGAAAAGAAAGACCTCCATGTATTTCAGGGCAAGGAAGAGCACAAGAATTAAAACAGACAAACCTCAACTCTCTTCAAAATTTCCCATTACCATTGAAGATTCACCATCTACCAAGGTGATGGAATATCCTTCCAAGACACCTATAACCTATGAGAGGGGGACTCCAAGATCTTCTACATGGAAGGGAAAGGTAGTACTACAGGACCCAAAACCAGACCTACAGGAGGCTCAGATAGTCCTACAGGAGACACTGTCCAAACTACAGGAGACCCAAAAGCTTGAGAAAAAGATAGGGGAACAGCCAGAGGTGAAGGGGGAAGCACAAGAGCTACAAGAACCTGACCCCCAGCCTAGTCTTGCCTCCTATTACAATCTACTTGAGGGAGGCAGGATAATCCCACAGAAATTTGCAATTCCATTGTTTTTCGAATTAGAGAAAGAAAGAGTGAGAACACATAGGTGGATGCAGATAGCCAAATCCAAAGGAGTTGAGGATGTTGGCCATATGGAAAACAAACTCAGGGAAATGGGCAGAGAATTGAGTGCTCTCAGAGACAAAGAGGCCATTACAAGAAGCCACCTTGAAAATGAGAATGAACTACTAAGGAGGCAGCTGCAAGAGAAAGAGACTCAGCTGGCATACATGGCCAGATTATCCATGGAAGCACTACAATGCAGAACACCAGCCAAATCTTATGGCCTCTATCTGAAGGATCAATGGCTTCAATTCCAAATAAAGACTTTGGCACAAAGAGGCACAATGCCTTTCCAAGACTACAGGTAGTTCATGGATTTGTGTGACCAAAGCACCTCAGAGGATAAGGCAAAGATGGTAGAGTTCTACTTACACAACATGGCCCTCACAGACATGAATGTGTGGGACCCCAATGCCAAACTAGGGGATCTGCAATTAATGGCCATGGCCTCATGGATGAACCATGAATAATTGAGGGCAACAGAAATGAAGAGATTGATAATAAAAGAGCATAATGAACCATTGATGATAAGATCTGAGCCATCAGATCATATGGCACTCATCAGCACACACAACCTGCTTGCCAATGACCCTCAGATTGCCCCTAGATATCTAACCAATCAGGCACAAGCCATTGCACATTTTGAAGATATGCAAAGGCTACTTGGGGATGACTGTGTGCATGCATGCATGAGAAGATGGAACACCATACCCCACGGCTTGCAGATCAGAGAATACCATTCTCTAATGAGGCTGAGGGAGGCATTGAAAAGAGTGCCAATGTACAAGCACTCCATGCAAAGGCTGAAGGTCAACTGGATTGGCCTCAAACTGAGTCCTCCACTTCTATTAGGCATGCTGGAAGGCAGAAGAGAAGAAGAAGAGAAGGAGCAGTGGAAGGACATAGACAGAACAACAAGGTTTTATGACCAACATGAGCAAACCACATCAGAAGCCTGGGATGCTAGGGAGGCCACCAGGGCCATAAAAGATGAGGAGATTGACTAAGTTGCTCAGAGGATGAGCAACACCTTCAGTAGGGGGGTGATGATGAGCCTCATAAATGGGTAATTATATGGGCTCATTTTACCTCCTAACCTAGTCAAATCAACCATTCTCTTAGCTTATTGTATGATTTTCTGATTATATTTATGCTTATAGAGTGATTTGAGTTAGTTATGATTCCATGTGGTCTTACATGTATTTAATGCAGATTATTGATGGATTTCAAGGTTAAAGTCAAGGATCCAATGGTCAAATGGCAGCAATAACTCAAAGTAGACAGAGGAGAGGACTTATAGGAGGGAATCCCCCTCATTTATTACTCCTCACTTTGAATTCCCCTTCATTCAGATTGGAGTACAAGCAGCCGAATCATGCACTAGAAGGTAGCCGAGCAAGTGGAGGATGACTGATAGTTATCTCAAGTTTTGGGAGCCAAGCCTCCATGATTTTAAGGAAGATGTTGGTAGCTTCATATGTATAAGTAGAGAGGCCTAGGGCCTCACTAGGGTCGGATTTTTGCTTATGTAAACTCTGCTCAAATTTCGAGCTTATTTTTGTGTCACATTTTCATGTAATCTTGTTATTTTTTTGATAATAAATATGGAATCCTTTTTGCGTTAGCACTGGGTTACCTCAAAGGGCTAAAGCTCTTGGGTTAGGGCCCAATCTAAGCAGCCAAGCTTCTCTTCAATTGTATTTGTATGCTTTACTTTAGTTGTAGATTAGTTTTCTGTTAGACATATTTCCTTTATGGTTAAGAATAGGTTGCTATTGATGATTTAGTAGTTTTCTTCCATTTGTGCTTTGTGTAGCAGGTTTAGTAGCGATCAGAAAAGATTCAAAAGGCTATCAATAGTTCCTTGGCCTCTCTTCCTCCCTCTAGGACCATGATTTGAGACAAATACTCTCTTGCTGCCCCAAAAACACAGATTTTCCTCATTCATAGGACTTCTTGTGTTTGTAGCTCTTTAGTAGGTTAATAGTCCAGTTTTGCTTTGCTTCAAATCTCCTTCATCATGTTCATTTCCTGATTTGCAATATTCCTCTTTCATGCTTTCCTTTCCTACAACATTTCTCAGCATTTCCTTTCATAGATCATAGTTTAGATCATTTTAATGAAAAACTTTGTTTTTCTAGATGCACTCATTTCATTGTTGGCTTGATCTTCTCAGCTGACTGTTAGTTCCTATGCAGTAGTTCTCTTCCAACAGTAGGCCAGCTTGTCAGTAATCACACTCTCCATCTTATCCATGCCCTATAGGTCTCCCAAACCTCATCTCAATTCTGCCCTAGATTCCTCCATTTTTCATAGAACTTCTTCCTCTCTCCTTGAGCAAATCCAATCATCTTTCTCTCTCTTGGTGATTCATGGTAGATATTAGGTGACCTAACACCTCATTCCAACCTTCATCCATCTTTTTCACCGACTCTCACACCCTCAAAACAGCTGAAATTTCTCTCGGCCTCCTCCAGTAGGCCTCCTGTAGTTTCCCTGTTTTCCTCCTGTAGATTTCTTATGTCCTCCTATAGTTTTTCCTGTAGGCTTTCTTTTGAAGGATGAGTGTGGAAAAATCCTCCAGAAGACCACCTAAGACCTCCTAGGACCCATCCACACCATCCTACATCCTCCCAAGCTCCAAAACCACCCTTGAACGCCACTTGTTCGCTACCACACTCACACACAATAAATTAGATGCATGATTAAATTCAAATAAAAACACATAAAAATCCAAAAATATGGTTTTTGCTTATTTACTTCCAGAAATAGTATGGATAGATGTTGTTTTCTTTCTTGAGTAGGTAATGGAATTATTTTCATGGTTTTCATAATGTTTTTGGCAAAAGTAGAATTAGCTTGTTAATTAGGGTTTACTAAGTCTTGCTTTACATTCCAGTCTTTCTCCTTTCTGCAATTATAATAGCCTCTGTATAGTAATCTTTCTTTCCTTTCATCACACATAGAGCTTCTTCTAAAATCTATAGAAGTTGGCTTGAGCTGCTAGTGATCTTGTGATGGCTGACCAAGTGACAACCTGTAGTGAGAACTAGTACTTGTGCATACAACACTGACGCTTCCAATTTTTTTACGAACTACCAGGTTGATAAAAGTAAAGTTGGCAGTCCAGGAGTTTCAACATTCTTGCTACAATACCGGTGCTCACCATGCGTCTAAAACCATGTGCTAAAACCATGCACAAAACCATAGGTAGGTCCGCCTAACCTAATATAGGGTTCAAAAAAATGTCCTCAGGGCACTGCCCTGGACCCCATAGAGGGGGGCTACTCGCCCCTCTCAAACCCCCTAGACAAGGGGGGCTGCTGCCCCCCCGCTACATAATCGGTGCAACAAAGGGGGGGCTCTGCCCCCCCTCTAACCCCCCGGTTAACTACGTGGGCTAGTCATGGAAAGAATATAACACAACCCAACACTAGAGATGAAGGCATGCGAACTTCAATAATGCTATGACAAAGTTAAGGGCACAACACGAACCATCGCGCTGAAACAGAGGTTAGCTAAGCTGCAAGAAGCCAAACATCTGAAGGAACAAGTGGACGCAACGCTGCACAAGGAAGAAATGTTGAAGGCACGACTAAAGCCTTGACTAGAGCAAACTTACGCAGTCACAGGAAACATCGAAGGCAAGCCTGCGACTATGCAAGCAACGCAACAAAAGATTCAGGCTGATAGCGCAAGAGCAGTAACCGAGAAGAGAGTTGAAGATGTGAAGCATGTAGCAGCTCAGTGCACAGCCAAATTTGCTGTCATCCAGGTCAAGCTGGATGGGCTTCACACAAAAATCTTCATGCCTACCAAGTGACTCGAGGGCGAGTGACGATGTTTGTGTTGGGGAATTGTTGGGAGTGGGATCTCCCAAGGGAAATTTTGGGGCAAAAAGCCCATGTTTAAGTCAATTTTTGTAATATAATTGTAAATACTCCGCATTTTGTGGTCGCGGAGTGTGAAGGTATTATGTGTCAAAAAGGGTAGTTCACCCTTAGTTTTGTAAAGTAAATTCATCTGTAAGAGACCTACCCATGGTCCGCGGACCATGGGATTGTCTAAAAAGAGCTAATCTCTAAGTAGTTAGAGACAAAAAAAAGAATGGCAGATCATATAATAGAGTGATAGCTCTGAAGAAGAGGTCTTAGTCTTGGGTCGTAGCATAGGTAGAGGCTCTGTAGCTGAGTGCGTAGAGGCCTAGGGTAGAATTCCGTAGCTGAGTGCGCAGACCCCTGCAGCTGTGTACACAGGGCAGACAGAAGTTGTAACACTTGGAAGATATTAATAAAAGGAGATATTATTTCTGTGTCTTCGTTCTGTTGATGTGTTTGGATATTTTATGTATGAAATTCCTTTATTATGCTTATATGATGCATGAATGAATGCAATTACATTGAATAATTGAACACAATTATGAATATCTGCTTACGCGGTGTTAACTTTAAGTATTTGATGAGATAAGCAAATCACTTAGACTAATTGGGGAATATGCACGGCACGCTACCATAGCAGTGTGAAAGTACCTAAGTAGTCGGTTAGGACTATGTGAAGGTCGATCATACCCTTTCACGGTGGTACGGAAGGACAGAATAGAGGGTTAATCTTGTGAGCCCTAGAGAAAAGCGACCTACGCGAAGGTAGGGATATAAGGAATCAAACGAAATCACAACCATCTAAGGGTGTAGAAAATTGGTTCTAGCATCCCCCCATATTGCTTCGGGTGAGACTTCTGTCCGCACTTCGCGGGCTAATGCTGAAAGGGCCAGTAGTGTAAGGATTTGTTTGGCTAATTAACACTGAACCTGGGTCAGGCCCCCTCAAGCCAACATCAAGAAATTCATAGAAGTCTTGTAAGTATGCAGGCCATGCCACTTTTCCTACACCATCATACGTGAATTTCGACAAGAGATCAAAAAACTCCCTCGTGATGTCGATAGGTTCGGAATGCAAAAAACATCGTGGAGGGACGAGTCTGATAGTATCCATGATAGATGTACAAAGATTCAAAACAGGATGAGAGGGCACAACTTGTCATCTAGTCTTCCTTCTAGTGCCAGAAATGTTGATGGTGGTGGACCCACCAACATGTTAGGGGATCTCCTTGGTAAGAAGTCCCAACTAGACCTCATAAAGTTTAGTGTAGGAGTCCCAGCAGTGGGTCGTACAGTATCACCTTGACTGAGGTTGTGCTCAGAGGTAAGTAAGATGTCATTGTTGCTAGAAAAGGTGTGACATGCACAACAAGCCAAGGAAGGTGCATGAATGGTTCTAACACATGGAAGGTGGAGTAAGTGCGACCCTTGGAAACCTATGTAAACATGTAGCTTGGAAGGGAACACATGAGAAAAGATGCATCACGAACTAGATGGCAGGTGAACCAACAATCCAAAGTTAGGTTAAACCAACACAAAATCTCAGTAAGATTCATACATACATATACAGAAAGACTCTATACATACATGCATAAGCAAACATATACATATATCATTAGAGTAACCAAGATAACTGAAATACAATAACAACTTATGCATGAAACGTGATGGCTCTATTTATTAAGAAGTTAAAGTTCCAATCATATAGTACAACCATGACCAACCAATAGCCCCGATAATGGAACGTTACAGTCACTGCCGCCTGCTCCTCCAAAAGATATGTACTATTTCTGCACTATGGAGAAGCCAAGGCTCATTACAATACTCTCCAAGCTTTCTCTAAGATACTCCTATCAGAATATTGGCTACCTAAAAGCCTCTAAAATGAATTATGAGGTTCAATAAATAGAAAAGGGTGGGGTGACCCTTTCCATTCCCCTTTGTGACTAGTCGCCTACCCTCATGACTCTTCAACTACTTCCACTTTACAAGATGTTACATACAATTTTCACATGTAACCATATGAGACAAAATAGGCTTAGGAAAGCCATGCAAGACATCAATAAGACTCAGAAAACTTTGGGATGACCAAATCTTTGACATCCTCATGATGGTCAACAATGGCGAACTGATGCCAAGCTTGGTAGTCCACGATGGTGTTCGTGTACTCTGTGGTGACATCTTTCTTGAAACGAACTCTTGCCTCTATTGCATCTAGGTACACTGATTTGGATCCTCTGTCCAACTCATCTAACAACATTCACATCATCGTCTTGAGTGCTACTCGACCAATTACATGCTGATGCATTGTGCCTGCACTGATCGCCAAGTCTGCGCTGGTGGCTATGCATATCAACTTGTGAAAGTATGTGTCTAGCTCTAGTTAGGCTTGATCCTTTTTCTTTAACTCGGTGAGTGTCCCAATAGATGGGATTGCATGTGCGTGCACAACAACATCCATGCTTCTAAACACCCGTGCATGGGAAACCTGCAAATTGGTGATGAGCTATGGGAGTTCCTCATAGTTTCGGATCTGACTCCGGATGCGTGCCTTCAACTCAACTACCTTGGGCTTCATCAACTTGAGAAAGTGTAACCGGGCTCCCTTGTATCTCATTTTCCATGTTTGCATGCGGTCGACAGTAGTATGCAGGTTTGACAAGATATGTGCTCTCTTAAGACAGTGAAACTGCCAATCGTTGAGATGGACAACTCCCTTATGCACGGTACCAAATCTGGAATACAAAATCTACATGACTGTCTCAACGGATGATACTTCATCCAATATCTCCTTCTTCAACACTACTCTAGTCGATGTTGTAATCTGTTCTCTTCCTTGCTTGGCCGTCTGTAACTCCTTGGAAATTCGCTCATTCTCTGCTATCAAGAAGTGAACACTGGAAGTAGTGGCTTTGACATATGATCTAGTAGCATTGGCTAATGCTGATGGATTCTTGTACACATCAGATATGATCACTCATTCTTCAAATGAAGTAGGAGATGTGTGGAAATCTAGAGTAGCCACCTTGCACGACTACACAACTCTATGCTAGGACTCGTTGAATTATATGTTGTGCATCTCTGCTTCTGGATTATCTCCAAGGATATCAGTATCACCTTGGTTGCTCAGGACATGCTCTGCTTATGGATCTGGTGAATCCAGTGGGTCAACCTCTTGGTTGTAAGGCATGAGGTCGATGTCTTGTTCTAACTCTCACTGCTTCATCTCAGTATCCATTTGCTCAAGTATCTATTCAATCTCTTGAGCGAAGTCCTGCTCCTATGACTACTCACCCTGTCTGCTTTGTGCCAGCTGCTCGGATGAGTCTACCACCTGTATGGGCACAGTTTCATCAATCTGTGCATGTTGTGCCTCCTACTGTGTCTATCCCTGCTGTGCTTCCTTCTCCCGTATGCGTAACTCTTGTTCTTCCCAGAGTTGCTGCTTCAGCTCTTGCAACTCCTTCATTGTTTCCTCCATCCTCTATTTATCTATCTGCCTTTGCACGTTCCTCTTGTCGCATTGTCACCTCTTCGCCTCTATCTCCAAATATGCTTTCTCCATAAGTGGGTTTGCTTTAAACTTGTAGCTTTGTTTTGCCTTTGCGATGTCAATAATATTTCTCTTGCCTTTGTCACGCGTAGGTATGTTAGCCAATGTTGTTGTGGATGATGGTGCTCTCCTAGATGTTGTTGTGCGCTGCTTCCCTAACCATTCCACAACGATGTTGATCGGTCCCTTGGTCTTGGAGAAGCTGTGACAATATCTCCATGGGTCTCTCTCAGCCCAATGACACATCTCGCGGATCCAAGGAAATTTCACTCTCACACAGTGATCCTTTACAAAGTAATTAGGGTCGTACGGATTGAAGCCTTTGGTTCCGAAAGTAAATCTTTTGAACTCTTTTGTCTCGACATCAACATGCTTGAGATTCTGTATCTTGTACAACCTGATCCACTATGGAATAGTGGACTAGGGTGCCTTCTTCTTCCAATGCAGTCTAGTTGACATTCCTGCCGAGATGTGGTATGACACTTCTTGCATGATGAGCTTGTCCATGGAAAACTTCAGTAAAACATGCGGAGGCTTCTCCGTGCTATACATCCATATGAAGGTTCCAAAAGGTGAGGCATACCAATCTGCTATGTCGATCAGTGCCTCCATTGCTGCCTTCGACATGCAAGGTGGATCCTGCTCAAATATCATCTTGTATACCAGGGTGACAAAATGGTTTGACAACTGTGTGATAAATCTACAGAAGCTGCATTCAGAAAATAGTTTGCAATAAGTGTTTAGAGAGGTTTTTGTTGATGTCCATGCCCACTTCAAGCCTGGGAACTTCTGACGGGCACATATTGCATCCAAAATGTATGCGGACATGTATATTTTTGCTTTCTGACCTTTGGGCGACTGTCAAGCTCCTGTTACCTATTCCTTCAGCCCGTGAGCCAACCTATCGGACCAGTTGCATGGTTTTTCTTCACTGGCCAGTTGGTCCAACATGATCACACAACTCTACAAGAAGGTCTCCATGCTCTCTTGGTTGTATAAGTGACATGCAAAGATGACCAAGTATTGATATGCCTTCCGTAGTATCTTCGTCTTGTAAATCTAGTTGGGTTTCATCTTGAACTTGGCTGGCTCCTTCACCTAGCTCTTCAAGATATCCCTAGAGTTTGCACTATTGTTGGGTATGCTGAAGGGTGTCTCCATTATGATCGTTGGCTTCGGAAAGTGGTACATCTGCTGACAGTCCTATGCCCTCAATGTAGCAAGCTCTATACTACTGACACTGCTTAACACCATCATCTCGGGATCAATGTGTGAGACAATCCAATATATCATGTCCGCACATGGAAACATGGGAAACCTACATGCAATCCGGTACAAGCCAGACTTGTGAATGTTCACATAAACCATGCGGTCTTCAAGATCTTCCTCAAATGTTCCTGAGAATGCATCTTTGATTTCCTTCCATTTCAGCTTGATGTATTTGTCTACGATCAACTTGGTGTCTCTGTAAATCAACAAACTCGTAGACACTTGCTCAACTGCTTCTCTAGTTGCGCTTCCGTCGGTGTCCTTTGAACCTGCTCTCTTGGAGGCCATTGAACCTAAACTACTAAGAGATTGACGAACATCGGCTATACCTGGAGACATGGCAACATGCATGGCAAGCAATCTGTTAGTTGAAAACAAAGCAAACTTGAGAACTGACATGCAACATACCCGGGAGACTGATGGCAAGGATTGGGCATTTTTCACTGGGAGACTGACTTCTGGAACTACACAAAAGATAGTTCAGAATGTTGGGAGGCTAGTTGACTACTAGAATTGTACAATGCACAATCCAGGCTAACCTGTTGGGTGCTGGGATTGTGCAATGCACAATTTCAGTCAGCAAGGCATGTAGGCCCAGGGACTGCATTGAGAAATTTTCTGGGTCATTTTCACGCAATTTTTGGGATGAAGACAGAGCCTTCCTTCTCAAAAATGCACAATGCTATCAGGACACGGCAAGGTCCGGGCAAAGGTTGTCCAAACTCACTGACAGGCGACTGAAAACATATAAAGATTTGAATGCATGGAAAAACTAAGTGTAAGTGAGAGTGAATAATCATGCATGAAAACAACGAATGCAAGATTCAGAAAATGGGAAAACATGCATCTGTGTGAAATGGGTCGTTGAATCGGCGACTGATAGTGCAAAACAATGTCATGCATGCGACAACAGTGAGATGAAAATAAAAACTGAAACTATACTTGTAGAGGATAACATGCATTCAAACCACAACAAGCTTTCACTGAAATCAAGCAGACAACCCTCACACAAGCCAAATCACAAAAAGAGACTGAAATGCTGCAAAAGACATGTAAAGCGGACTTACCCAGAAATAGCTAAGCTGGATGTGTCGAAGACTCCTATATGTGTTGTGGGATGTCAAAGCTCCAAGATCGATGTGAAGAATGAGCTATGTAGCATCGAATAAATAAGTTTGAGGCTCATGACGTGCATGCCCCAAATCTAGGAAAAAGCAACACTTGGACGGAAGTTTCTAAAATGATCTTTGCATGTAACCTCCAGCTTCTAAAAATAGATCCCTAAAATCTAGGGATGATTTTTGCATGTTGATTTTTTCTATTTCGGTAAAATAATCCCATGCATGAAAATCAAGTTTTCTAGGTCCCAGGTGGAACTAGTCAAGGTGAAGGCACATGAAAGAGCCTGTAAGACTGGGAGAGGGATTTTCGTAATTTCCAGGCTGAGCTAGGGTGGCTGTCCCTGAGGGATTGCACAATTTCTCAGGTTAGCAGGTGACTGTTGCCAAAAATTACACAATTTCTGGGTTGAGTTGTAGTTCCATGCCAGATTACGCAATTTTCTCTGGGAGGCTTGACTGACTTCTCTACACAACTTTGGAGCCAAGCCGCCCAACAATTTTGCTCAATTTCAGGAGTGAAAGTTGGTTGATCTCTAGAATTGCACAATTTTCTGGGGGAGCTGCTCAACCAACAAATAACTGAAGTTCAAAATGGTAGCCTATGAAGGGAGTGAAGCAAACTAACATGCATAGGCTAGCAAGCCATTGAAAAACAAATGAAGCCTATGTGCTTGACAGTGCAAGACATGCTGCTAAGGATGGTTGGTAGGGAGGCTCCAAAATGAAGCTAAGGAAAAATTTTGGAGGGTGGTTGTAGCTGCTACAATAGAAGGTTGTGTACAAATGAGATGTGGTGTTTAGAGAGGAAAAATATGTTATTAAACATGAAGTCCTACCAAAGGAAGCTGATAATATAGAGTTTGGTCTAAATGAGGAAGAATCAAACTCTACAGCAGAATAAGAATTAGAAGATGAAGAGCCACAAACTCCAGTTGTGAGAAGATCAATTCAAGAAAGAAGGAAGCGAGAGAGATACAATCCATATGTTTTATGTTCAAGTTTTTATTTATCTATTTCTGATGATGATGCCATAAGCGTTAGGGAGGAAATAGATTCAGAGGATGAATAACTCTAGAAAGAGCCATGGCTGATGAAATGACATCTTTGGAAAAAAACGAGGGTTGGGATCTGGTGGAATTGTGTGTTGCATGGAAACCCATTGGAAGAAAATGGGTGCTTAAGAAGAAGATGAATGCAAAAGGAAAGGTGGAGAAATACAAATATTGGTTGGTAGCAAAAGGTTATTCCCAGGTGCTAGGAACCGATTTTAGTGATATTTTTTCTCCCATTGCTAAGGTAGATTATATTATATTACTTTTAATTTGTTGTTGTTGCTTTTGATTTTGATGTGAAATAGATGGATGTGAATACAAAATTTCTTCACAGGGATCTGGAAGAAGATATATATATGAAGCGACCTGAAGGCTTTATCGTGAAGGGTAAGAAATAACTGGTATGCAGGTTAAACAAGCCTTTGTATGGGTTAAAACAGTCACAAAGAATGTGGTATCAAAAATTTGATACATATATTTAGAGACTTGGCTTCACCAAAAAAGAAGATCACTATGTGTATTTTCTATTAGTTGGTGTCAATGTTATTTATTTGGTCTTGTATGTGGATGATATGATGTTGATTGGAGATTAAAAAGAAATTATCCAGGACTTGAAGACCCAATTGTCCTCCAAATTCGACATGGAGGATCTTGGTGCTGCAAACTATACTTTGGGCATGGAAATTAAACACAACCAGGCAAAGAAGAAGCTTTGGTTAAATTAGAGGAAGTATGCCTAGAAAATATTGCAGAGGTTTAAAATGCAGAATAGTAAATTGATGAAGGTTCCTATTTGTTTAGGTGTAAAGTTATCTGTTGAAGAATGTCCCAAGACACAAGAAGAGGAAGAGGACATGTCTCATGTTCTATATGTAAGTGAAGTTGGTAGCCTGGTGTATCCAATGTTTTGTACTAGACCAGCATTGCACATTCAGTGGGAGTATTGAGAAGGTTTATGTCAAAACCAAGGAAGGAGCATTGGAGATCAATGAAGAGGGTTTTCAGGTATTTGTGTCGCACTAGTGATTATGATCTATGGTACCAAGGAGGACCAGGGTTGGACAAAGTTTTGGACATCCTTGGATTTGTTGATGCAGACTGGGTTGGAGATCTAGATAAGAGAAGATCTACAAGTGGGTATGTGTTTAACCTAATTGGAGGAGTAGTTAGTTGGATGAGAAAGAGACAATATGTAGAGGCACTTTTAACTACAGAGGCAGAATACATGGCAACCACTCATGCAAGCAACGAAGAAGTTTGGTTGTAGAGATAGTGTTCAAGTATGGGGTTAGTACAATGACCTATAAGGATAGACTCTGGCTACCAAAGTGCAATTTTCTTGGCAAAGAAACCTACTTATCATTCAAAGAAAAAGCACATTGATGTTCAGTATCGCTTTCTGAGGGATATGGTTGGGGAAAAAAATGTGTTTTTGGTAAAGGTGAACACTTTCATGAATGTTGCATATGCATTCACAAAGTTTACGAGTACTGAGAAATTATCTTGGTGTAGAGAAACAATGGGCATTGTGGGGATGAACCAATGTCTAATCTCTTCTTTGACCCCCTATGTGGAAAACAAAAAAAACAAGTGGGACAATGTTGGGTATCCCCCATGCACAAGGTCTCAGACAATGCCCTGAGATTTTTTTTTTGGACCTTATATTAAGTGGGCAGACCTATCTATGTTTTTTTTGCATGTGTTTTGCACATGGTGTTGGGCGTGATGATTTTCTGACCATGGTATTTTGTAGATCCGTTTGATGAGTCTCATCAATAGGTAAATTATATGGGCCTTAATGCCGCTCTTCAGCTTATTAAAATCAACTTTTCTCACATTTATTTACATATTTTATTATATTTTTCCTAGTGAGAAGGGTGAAGGTGATATGTTATGTCATTTGGCCTAATGTGCATTAATTGCAAGATTTGGAGTAGTTTTGGGCTAATTTAAGTGCAGGAACTCGAAGTAGACAAACAAGAGGTATTTTAGGAGATTGGGTCTCCCTCCATAACTCCTCACTCACTCAAATATTCCTCCACTAGATCTCATCATCTCAGAGTTACAAGCAGCCAAACCCACCGAGTTCATTAGTATCCAAGTAAATGATACTTGAAGACAAGTCAATCTTGAGTTTAGGAGCCAAGCCTCCCTAATTTTAAGGAAGTTGTTGGTAGCTTCATTTGTATAAATAAGAAGGCCTAGGGCCACATTAGGATTTGACTTTTTATTGTAGCCAAGAGGAAATTTCAAGCTTAAGATATTGTGACTATTATTCTCATGTTAATTTTGATGTTTTGGTGATAATGAAAAGGGTTTCTTTGATCCAGCATTGAGTTGACTTAGAGGGTTGAAGCTCTTGGTTTAGGTCCCAACCCTAGCAAAATAGGTTCCTCTTTTTGTACATGTATCCTTAGATTAGAATTAAATATTAGCTGCTAAAGTTATCGCTATTTTGTTTAATTTACAAGTGTTTGCATGATTGGTTAGTTTTTCTTCCATTAGTTAGGGAAGTAGATTAGTGTTACAGTAGTGAAAGAAAAGACTTTAGAAAAGCTTGTGACAATGGCCTCATCCTCATCTCCCCCATGGGATCATGGTTTGAGGGCCCCACTCTCACAACCCCAAAAACACATTTATCTTTTGGTTATTACATAGCTTAGGATTTCTTGTTGCGTAGATAGTTCGTAGTAGTTTCTTAGAAGCACTTATAATTGTCATTTTGGTTTCTTGAGTTTGTTGTAGATTAGAAAGCATTCCATTCAATAGATTTGATCCATTAGCTATCAATAAATCAATTTCTCAAATTCAACCCATATTTTCAACATTTACATAAAGTTGTGCATAAATGAAGAAATGAATATGTGTTGTTGTAGGAGTTTTTGATCTGCAGGGAGGAGCTCATTCCACCAGCCCCATCTAAGTCTTCTCCACCTCTCACCAAGTCCTATCAATTACCAATTCAGATTTCTATTTTGTAGCCACCGTGGACAACCACCTTGAGCAAATCCAACCATCCTAAAGGTTTGGATTGATCCTTGGGTAGTGTACACCTTCCCCATACATTATTCCACCATCATACAACATCCCAACACTTCCTTTCACCTTCCCTACCTTCCTACAACTTTCATCTAAGTTTCTTGTAGTAAACTAGGACATCTTGTAGTTGTTGGAAATAATACTAAGAGGGGGGTGAATCAGTATTATCAGATCTATAATTTTATTTCCCAAACAAATTTATATATGCTACTTCAGTGAAGTGAACTAGCATGTACATGTGACTGTACTTAAAGAAACTAGCGTATATGCAGAGAACTTTTGATTTAAGCAATTTATCATGTATTGGGATTAAACCAGTACATCAGAGATTTATTAGACAGTGCAGTAAAAGTAGAATAAAGCATCACACATAAGCAACACACATGAACACCAAGATATAAGGTGGAAACCCAATGTGGGTAAAAACCACCTACTACTATCATCTCTGTCTTCTTTTTAATAATAATAAAATTTGTTTACAATCTTGTACTGGTGCAGACTCATACCAGTACGTAGGCACCCACCTGCAGAAGGCTACAACCTTCTCTCGTTCTCCAGCTACTACTGGAAGGGAGCTACAACCTCCTAGCTCTTGTACTAGCCAATATGTTTACTAGTACATAGGTGCCAGCCTACAGAAAACTCCACTCTTCCACCAGGGACCACGTTTCATGAATTTTCAGGTTGGATACTCCTAGAACACAACACCACAATCTGAAGTCCACGTTTCATCCAATTTTCATACTGGACCCATCAACAACATTGAAACTCAGAAAATCATAACTGCAATACAACCATCAAATACATCTGCATCAACCAATCACTGAAACCCAATCATCACTTTCTGAATCAACCATAACTAAATCAATCAATCACTTGACAACCCATCATCATTGAAGCAAATCACAATCAATCAATTTGATCATTCAGAACACTGTCACCAGAATACAGTCACCAGAACACAAAGCAGAACCCAGAACTCTGCAACAACAAATAGAAACAACTGAAACTTTAAACATCATACTTCATAAGGTATACGCTACTTCCATGTGTCGAACCTACGTGTATACACACTTTTACCAAAGGGAACCAGCGTACAGATCTGCAAATTCAAATTTATGATGTATATGAAACTTTGATATGATGAACAAGCGTGTATATGCTCTTATACTAAAGTGAACCTGCCTACAGATCTGTAAATGATAACTTAAAATATCACAACTATTCCAAACTTCAATCATACCTAGATCATCACATTTATAGAATAAAACATGCGTCGGTATTAAGATCTAGACTTTTCAAGATCAAACCACATAATGATAATACTCTTAAGCCTTTATGATCCCAGTCCATCAACCTTCATCAGCCTTATAGGTGCATCCTTAGATCAGATCAAGCAAACAATCAGAAGCTCATTAACCTGCATATATGATTGAACACTTCATAAGATATTCAAATCCTTGCACACCCTTGGTATAATGATCTTCTCCTCCTTATATAGTTTTAGGCCTTTCTCAGTACCATGGGCCAAAACTACTTAGGACCAATACCTTGGACCAAATATCTCGGACCAATCAAATACCTTGGACCAAAAACTTTTGGTTTTCCAAGATATACATGCTTTTCCTTCTGTGAAAGTGTGTGTGTACGTATACGCTCCTTTTGTTCAGTAAACCTGCATGTATACGCAGCTTGGACAAGGTGAACCTGTGTATACCTCTCTTTCTTCATTCTTTGGAGTCTAATCTGTAATTATTTGTTGTTAGCCTGCTGTACTGTGATCTTTCATCTGAGTGAGTTTCCATCAAGGAAAACACCTGTATCATAATGCCAACAATCTCCCCCTTTGGACTTGATGGCAACAACAACACCAAGTCACTCTCCCCCTTTGACATCAAGGGCAAAGTGTGGACCAAGATATTTTCTCCCTTTGACATACATTATGCTGTTCATGCTCCCCTTGAGTACATGCTGAAATCTCTGATTGAGCTCCCTTTTTGTACATGTTGAGATGCACTGAAATCATCCATGCTCCCCCTGAGCACAAGATGAGTTTGTAAAAAAATATTTTCTAAAAGAATAACATGACTCTATAACTCAACTATGTGAGTATGACCTTCCTATCGCCAATGACTCATACATACATCCATCTCCCAACCAAGTGGGGATATACCAAATTTGACTCATCCACCCAACCAAGTGGGGATATACCAATTTTTTTATACATGACAGAAACAATAAATATTACATCATCCATCCCATGTAAAGTGGGGATACGAATTACATCATTTGTCCAAGAGGACTCATTCAAATGTATGAGAAGACATATCACACCCTAGAATTTTAAATGACTTAAGGAACAAATGGTATAAATATCTGAAACCATAGCTAGACTCAGCAACCATAATGCCAACAATGTTGAATGTACGTGAAGGCTAATACTCCCCCTAAAACTGTGCTACCTGTGCATTGTTAATAGGTCGATGATCAAGGCATATTTTTCAGTCAGATAGAAAATTAATAACAAAGCATATCGATAGACATTAATCATCAATATCAGTCAGAGCACCCATATCAGAGCCTGCCCCTCTGTTTTTCTTGTCTGAAAAACATATAGGCTCTTTGACCCATAGAAACCCACATGTGTATGTGACTATACTCCATAAAGCTCACGTCTAATAACCTTTCTTTGAAAAATTGGATTTAACAGCAGGATGATGCAGCAACTACTCCCAGCTTTTGTCTGAGATATTCAAATGTCTCTCTAGGCAGTGGTTTAGTGAATATATCAGCAACCTGTTCTTTGGAGGGAACATACTCCAATTTGACCTTTTGTTTAAGCACTTGTTCACGTAGAAAATGGTATTTGATGGGTATGTGCTTGGTCTTGGAGTGCATGACTAGATTCTTTGAAATACTGATGGCACTTGTGTTATCACATAGAATGGAGATGGGTGGAGTACATGTGATCTGAATGTCTTGCAAGGTTTGCATCATCTAAAGTAGCTGTGTGCAGCAAGATGCAACAACTACATATTCTGCTTTAGCTGTAGATAAAGCAATTTAACTTTGTTTCTTGCAGAACCAAGATATTAACCTGGAACCCATATAGAATGCACCACCACTAGTGCTTTTTCTATCATCAACACTTCCTGCCCAATCTGCATCTATATATGCATGAAGAGTAAGATCTCTATCTCTAAGATACCATAAACCAAAGTTCTAAGTTCCTTGAAGATATTTGAAAATTCTTTTGACTGCCTGAAGGTGTGATTCCTTTGGATTTTCTTGGAATCTTCCAACTATTCCTACTGCATGCACAATGTCAGGTTGGGTACCTGTTAGATAAAGCAGACTGCCAATCATGGATCTGAAAGTTGGTTGATGTACTGTTGTTGTTTCATCATTTGAGCTGAGACTGCATCCCGTTACCATTGGGGTACATACAGGTTTAGAATCTTCCATGTCGTACCTTTTCAAGATCTGTTTGAGATATTTGGTTTGTGAAAGAAAAATACCATCTTTATTTTGTTGAACTTGTAGACCAAGAAAATAGGTAAGTTCACCAAGAAAGGACATTTCAAATTCTTGTTGCATTACTGAAGCAAAATTTTGACTCATGGATGCTTCATTGCTACAAAAAATGATATCATCAACATAAACAACAATAATTAGCAATTTATCAGTTTCAATCTTTGTATATAGGTTGCTATCTGCTGAAACTTTTGTAAAAAATTGTTGGTGTAGATATTTGTCAGGGCGGTAATATCAGGCCCTTGGAGCCCGTTTCAGACCATAGAGAGCCTTTTTGAGTTGGCATACAAGTTTTGCATCATTTCCAAGAATGAATACTTCTGGTTGTTCAATATAAACTTCTTCTTCTAAATCTCCATTAAGAAAAGCAGATTTTACATTCATTTGGTATACTTTGAATTTCTAAAATTTAGAAAGAGCAAGAAACATCCTCATGGCTTCAAGTCTAGCAATAGGTGCAAAAGTTTCTTCAAAATCTATACCTTCTTGTTGAGCATACCCTTTACAAACAAGTTTGGCCTTGTTTCTAATGACTTCTCCATTTTCATTCAGCTTGTTTTTGAATATCCATTTAGTTCCTATAATATTTTTATCATGAGGTCTAGGAACTAATTCCCAAGTATTATTCTTTTCAATTTTCTCAAGTTCTTCATTCATGGCCTTGACCCAACATTCATCTTTGCATACTTCATTTACATTTTGAGGTTCGGCGGAGGATAGTAATGCTAGATAGCTTGAGGCTTCTATAATAGTTCTTCTTTTCTGTACAACTGCCTCCTTTTCCCCTAAAATTTGAGTTTCTGGATGATTTTTTTGAACATACCTGGATGAAGTCTTTTCTTCTACCGTTATCTCTTCTTCTGGTGCTTCATTGGTTTCTTCTTCAATATCATTGTGATTTGATGTGGGAAAATAATCCCCATCTTCTTCATTGTTATAATCTTCTGTTTTTATCTGTTTTGGATTTTTGCATGCTTCATCAACTACAACATCAATACTTTCAACAATTTTCCCAAGTCTTTTATTATAACATTTATATCATTTACTTTAGGAAGAGTAACCAAGAAGAATACCTTCATTTGCTCTGGGCTCAAACTTACCAAGTTTTTCATCAATCCTATTGATATAACATTTGCTTCCAAAAACTTTAAAGTATTTTACAGTAGGAGTCTTACCATATGAAAGTTCATATGGAGTTTGAGTGTTATTTACCCGAACATTTGCTTGGTTGAGAATAGTTATGGTGGCAAATGCAACTTCACCCCAGAAGGTTGCAGGAGTTCCAGATTCATCTAGCATAGCTCGAGCCATTTGTTGAATAGTTCTGTTCATTCTTTCTACCACTCCATTTTTCTAAGGAGTCCTTGCAGTGGAGAATTGACTTTTTATTCCATGTTTTTCACAAAAGTCAAAGAATTCATCTGAGGTAAATTCCCCTCCTCGATCTGATCTGAGGCATTTGATTTTTCGATTTGATTCATTTTCAACCAAAGCTTTGAAGGCTTGGAAATTTTCAAATGCTTCATCTTTATGCTTTAGAAGACCTATCCAACACATTATGGAAAAATCATCAATGAATAAAATAAAATATTCTTCTCCACGAGGTAAATTTTTCCTTGATGGTCCACATAAATTGGTATGGACAAGTTCAAGAGGCTTATTAGTTGACCCTTCTTTTTCAATGAAGTGAGCTATGGTTTTCTTACCGATTTGGCATGGTTTGCATATTGTATTTTCAGGGATGCTGATATTTGGAAGATCACGAACAACCTTTAAGCTGCATGCTTTTCTTATTGAGAAAAGCTTATATGTCCCAATCTTCTATGCCACAGCTAGTTTTCATCGTTTTTGCTTAGATAGAACTGTTGTTTTCCTCCCTTGAGTATGTATAAGTTTTTTGGAGTTCTCATACCTTTGATCACGGCCTCTCCAGTATCAAGCTCACGAACAACACATCCATTTGATTGAAACACCACTTCATTTCCTTGATCACACATTTGACTAACACTCAACAGGTTATGCTTTAAATCGTCTACATACATAACATTTCCAGCTTTAACCTTTTCTTTCAAGAAAACAGATCCTTTACCTTTTATGACAGTAGAAGTGTCATTTCCAAATGAGACATTCTTTTCCTTTTCTAAGGCATTATATGAGTGAAGTTTTTCTTTGTCACCTGTCATGTGTTTTGAGCATCCACTATCGATGTACCACTAATTTTCTTATCCTTCTGCATACAAGGCTATACCACATATTTCTGTTTGAGGTTCTTTCCTTCTCCAGATCTTGGGATTTAATGGAGTTTTCTCCTTTTGAGATGTTTGCCGAAATTTGCTCCTGAATTCAGATTCTTCATGACCAAAGTTGTTACAGACTGAGTATTCTATTTCATTTTCAAGAAGAGAAAAGTTATTATAGGAACTTTTCTTGATCCCTATCACATTCCTTTGATTTCATGCTTCTCTAGTCATGATATTTTTGTAAGAAACACATTGAGCAACTTTGTGTCCGAAATTATGACATGAAAAACATTGCCCATTAAAGAATTTCCTGTGACTATCGAATCTATTGACCTGGTGATAGTAGTTTCTATTGATATTCATCTTTGGAGCAAATTAAGTATGATTTACCCGAGGTTGGTTGTGGCTTCTATTCATCCTTGGAGTAAAATGAGTCTGATTTACCTGGTGATCTGCTTTATACCTTTGCTGACGATTTCCATACTGTTCACTAGTCTTTGCTGCATCAAGATAGCTTTTAGTGGAGGTTGGTAGCTTTTGTGATTGAGATGCTTCTTCAGTATATCCAAGACCTGTCTTTATTAGAGGAGAACACTGCACTTTGATAATTTCATTAAAGTTTCTGATCCTTTAACAAATCTAAGATTGAGACATTTCGTTTTCTCAAGATCCTTTCTTAGACCCACAATTTCACATTCTAGTTTTTCATTGTGTTTTTCTTTTTCAGTAAGTTGGTATGTCAACGTATCTATAATCATATTCTTTTCTTCTAAATAGATTTTGAGTTTAGATATTTCTTCATGAAGGTCATCCTCTTTTAAAGCATCCCAAAAATTATCATCGTCATAAGCCATTAGAAGTCTATAATCATTATTGTTTTCATCTTCATCACTATTTGATAAACCATCGCTATCTTCATGAGTATAGTAAATCCTTTTATTTACAACTTGTTTTCTATTCCATTTTGCATATTCCTTCCCTTTTTCATATTTATCTTTATGAGGACATTTGGCAACGTAATGACTGACTCTGCCACAGGCAAAGCATTTGAAGGGTAACTTACCTCTAAATCTTCCGGAACCCCATTGAAGCTTCTTGACAAAGTTTAACTCATCTTCTTCTTTTGAAATATGTCCTGATTCATTGTGTTCTTCCTTTCATTTTGCTGAAGCTTTAAATGCGGGTTCTCTCATATCTGATGGTCCTCCTTTTCTCATCTCAAAGGCAGTTAAGATTCCGTGAAGCTGTGTCATAATGATAGTTTGCAGATCCTGTTTTTCTTCTATTGCAGACAATTTTGATTCAAATTTAGTAGACAAGGATCTCAAAACTTTCTCAACTAAGGTAACTTCCTTTATTTCTTCACCCAGATTCTTCATACAATTAACAACCTCATATATACGTAAGAAGTAACTAGCTATACTTTCATTAGTGTGCATCTTAAGAGTTTCATAGTGAATTCTGAGAGTATGAAGCTTAGTACATTTTACCTGAGAGTCTCCTTCGTAGCTCAGAATGATTTTGTCCCATATTTCTTTGGCTGATTTGAGTTGCATGACTTTGACAAATTCTTATTATGACAGACTTCCCAATAAAGTATTGACTGCTCTGGCATTGCTTTCATATTTCTTTTTACCTGTCGTATCTGTAGGAATTGCTGTTGGTAATGTATATCATCCTTCCACAATTTCCCAGATATCTGTTCTAAGTGATTGTAGATAGGCCGTGGTTCTTATTTTCCAATAAAAAAAATTACTCCCATCAAAGATTGGCGATCTGATGGATCCCACGCTTTCTTGATTACTCATGATGATGGATCTCCCTTCAAGCAATCAAGCTTATTTTGAAGGACCTACTCTGATACCAATTGTTGGAAATAATATTGAGAAGGGGGTGAATCAATATTATCAGATCTATAATTTTATTTCCTAAACAAATTTATATGTGCTACTTTAGTGAAGTGAACTAGTGTGTACACGTGACTGTACTTAAAGCAACTAGCGTATATCCAAAGAACTTTTGATTTAAACAATTTATCATGTATTGAGCTTAAACCAGTATATCAGAGATTTATTAGATAGTGAAGTAAAAGAAGAATAAAGCATCACACATAAGCAACACACATGAACACCAAGATATAAGGTGGAAACCCAATGTGGGTAAAAACCACCTGTTGCCGTGTTGGGTCCCTATAATACTAGTGATTACCCCATTACTATTGTAGTTATACCCCTTATTTATATTGTTGTGCCCCTATTACCCCCATATTGTTATTTCTGTGCCCCATAGAATCCCTCTATTGTTATTTTTGTGGCTTTATATTATTATTGTTAGGTCGGCTGGATTATATTGTGACTCCCTAGACTCCTATATATAGAAAGGAGGTTTTGTCATTTGTATCATCCAAGAATTGTTCATTTATGTAATGTAAATGAGGTTTCCCCCTCGAAGAGGCTGAATTCTAAGGCGTGGATCTCTCTTTTCTATCTTTTTGTGAGCTGGTTTCATAACATTTGGTATCAGAGCTTTGGATTCTAGGGTTTCGCTGCTCCAAACAGGTCATCGTGGAATTTTCGCTATAACGTTTTTTCTGTGACGTTTCAGAAGTCGCAAAAAAAACCCATTTGAGAAGAATTGGCGCTAAACCTTGGGTCCGAATTTCAGAGCTTTTCTCGCGATATTTTCAGAGATATGATCTGAGGAAGTTGGTCTTTTTTCAGACTCCTGAATTACATTCAAAACAGGTGACCTGGGGAAAATCGTCATAACTCTCTCTCTGAGGATCGGATTGAAATTCCGTAAAAAGGTACAGAAAGAGGACGGACTGTAGTTTCTTGTGTGTGTGTTTCAGATTCAAAGGTTGAAACAGTGACTCGTGGCACGTCGTACAAGTTCGCTCTACTGAACCAGTCTAAAAGCAAGTCACTGTGGGAGATTTCACATAACTCTTCCTTGGAGAATCCAATTTGGCTCAGACTTGTGGCATTGGAAAAAGGACGCAGAAGGCTACTACAGGTAGAAATTTCAGAATTGGAGGATCCAAAATTACAGAGATACATCAGATTCAATATCAGGATTCTATAAAGTGAAAAAAGGTGTGTAGTTTTTTTTTTAATTTTTGTGTAAGCTTGGTTTAACGGAATTCAAAGGGCATAGTAAAACTTTATTATCGGTAACTGATGCCCCGAGGAAAGAAAATGCAAACACCTAGTAAGGAACCTGAAAGCTCTAGCATGACTCATGAAGAAGAGGAAGAAATGCTACATGATATATCAAAATTACAAGAACAAGTGCAACAAATGTCACGCTCACAAAAGCTAACAGAAGCTAAGATAAGTGGTGTGGAATCTAAGGTAAATGGCGTGGAATCTAAGATAAAGGGAAGGGAAGCTAAGATGGATAGCATGGAAGCTAAGATTGACGCTAAATTTGATGGCATGGATGATAAGATGGATGAATTGAAGAAGTTGCTACAAGAAAGGGTCACTAATGGTGAAAAGGTAGTAAAGGAAACTCATGATGAGAATAAAAGAAATGTTAATCATGATTCCATAGACTCTAGTGTTGGATCGAAAACTCACCATGTTCCAAAAATCGATGTGAGGAAGTTTGATGGCAAGGATCCCGCCACATGGATATTACAGATGGAGCAATTCTTCGATCTCAATAATGTGCAAAACACACAAAAGGTACGTATGGCAACTTTATATTTGGAACCAAATCAGTTTGTATGGTATCAATGGCTTTGTTCTCGTAAACAATTTATCACTTGGGCAATTTTTACGGAAGAATTGATAGCACATTATGAGGATACAAAAAGCAACACTTTTTTTAGCCAATTGATAAGTCTCAAACAAAAGGGTTCAATAATGGAGCACATTGAGGAGTTCCAAAAATTGAACATAAGGGTAAAAGATATTCCAGAGGAGCATAGGATTGATGTGTTCATAGGGTCTTTAAAGGATAATATCCAACATGATGTGCGCCTTTGGGAACCTGATTCATTAGAGAAGGCATTCAGGTTAGCAAGAAAAATGGAAAGCAAAATTATGGCAACTAGGAAGCATACCGTTCACAACTATAAAGACGGAAGTGTTGTTGCCCATAGTCTTCCACAACCTACAAGGTTGACACCACAACAATTGGAAGAAAAAAGAGCAAAAGGGCTTTGTTACAATTGTGATAGCAAATACACAAAAGGTCATAAGTGTGCTGAGAAGAAATTATTCTACATAGATTGTGAAGAGGAAGAAGAAAAGGAGCAAGAAAGGTCAAAAGAAGAGGATATATTCCAGGAACAAAGCCTAGATGAAGAACAAATAAATCCGACCATATCTTGTAATGCATTGGCAGGAATTACCACTCCTCAAACCATCAAGATAGAAGGACAAATCAAGAAGAAAAAGGTAATAGTGTTGATTGATTCAGGAAGCACCCACAATTTTATTCATTGTAGGGTAGCAAAAGAATTGAATTGCTTCCTATATCCAGCACCAGAGTGTCAAGTGATGATTGCAAATGGAGGAACAATAAATTGTTCTGGAAAGTGCCATAATATCAAGCTATCCATGGGAGAATATGTATTGACTAGCCCAATGCTTTCCATTCCAATGGGAGGTGCTGATGTTGTACTAGGAGTCCAATGGCTACAATCCTTGGGTACAATAGCTTTTAATTTTCAAGAACTTTTCATGAAATTTTCTGTGGAAGGAAAGGAAGTTGAATTAAGGGGTATTGCAGGGAAACCAGGAAAGATAATCAGCTCTAATGGCATGACAAAGCTTCTAAAAAAGGAGCAAAGAGGTGTAATTGCACAATTATGTTCGCTAGATGTTTCCACATTGGAATCATCTATTTCTCCAGATCTCCAAAAAGTCCTGGACAATCATTCCAAGGTATTTGAGACTCCCAAAGGTCTCCCACCTATGCGTGATCATGATCATGCTATTCATCTGATTCCAGGAAGTGTTCCTCCAAACATCAGGCCGTACAGATATCCCTATGTCCAAAAAAGTGAAATTGAACGTATGGTTGCAGAAATGCTAGAGGCTGGTATAATTCAACCGAGTCAAAGTTCTTTCTCAGCTCCAGTAGTATTGGTGCACAAGAAGGATGGATCATGGCGCATGTGTCCGGATTATAGGGAGCTCAACAAGCTCACTATTAAAGATAAGTTCCCCATTCCTGTTATTGATGAATTACTGGATGAATTGCATGGATCAATTTACTTCACCAAGTTGGATCTTCGTTCGGGATATCATCAAATCAGAATGAAGATTGAAGACATTCCAAAAACGGCATTTAGAACTCATGAGGGTCATTATGAATTTTTGGTCATGCCTTTTGGCCTTACCAATGCACCTTCAACATTTCAAGGTTTGATGAATTCAATTTTCAAACCATTCCTTAGAAAATTTGTGTTAGTATTTTTTGATGATATACTAATCTACAGCAAGTCTTGGAAGGATCATGTTGAACATGTTGACAGGGTGCTACAACTATTGGAGGAGAAACAATTATATGCAAAAAGATCCAAATGTTTCTTTGGAGTCCAGGAGGTGGAATATTTGGGTCATATTGTATCTCATGAAGGAGTTAAGGTAGACCCTAGCAAAATTAAAGCCATTAAGGAATGGAAAATCCCCACATCCATAAAGCATCTGCGAGGATTTCTTGGGTTGACAGGGTATTATCGCAAGTTTGTTAAGAATTATGGGAGAATAGCAGCACCTCTAACAACATTATTGAAGAAAGATTCATTTTCATGGACTCCGGAAGCAACAAAGGCCTTTGAACATCTTAAAGAGGCAATGTGCCAAGCACCGGTCTTAGCTACACCGGACTTCACAAAAACCTTTATTGTGGAATGTGATGCTTCAGGAAATGGAATTGGTGCTGTTCTAATGCAAGATGAAAGACCCATTGCTTTTGAAAGTCGTCCAATCAAGGGAAAGTTTTTAAGCAAAGCTATTTATGAGAAGGAAATGTTGGCAATACTCCATGCACTTAAGAAATGGCGACCCTACCTAATGGGAAGACACTTCAAGGTAAAAACGGATCATGATAGCCTTAAATACTTTTTAGAACAAAGATTATCCTCTGAAGAGCAACAAAAGTGGGTCACAAAGATGTTGGGTTATGACTTTGAAATCATCTACAAAAAAGGGAAGCAAAATGTGGTGGCAGATGCACTCTCAAGAAAGGATGAGGATGTGGAAGCATTGTTGTGTGCCATTTCTATTATCCAACCAGATTGGATAAACGAAGCAAGGGAGGAATGGAAGAATGACGAAGAAGTGTGGGCACTTATTCGAAAGCTACAACAAGATTCCAGTACTTCTGATACATTTAGCTGGAAAAATGATTCGTTATGGTACAAAGATCGCTTATACCTCTGTAAGAATTCCCAGCTAAAACAAAAGATTCTTATGGAATTGCACACTTCTCCCTTAGGAGGGCACTCAGGATTTTTAAAAACTTACCACAGGGTTAAGAAGGAATTTTTTTGGGATGGCCTTAAATCAGATATTCAAAAGTTTGTGGCGGAATGTTTGGTTTGCCAGCAAAATAAAGTTGAAACAATTAAGACACCGGGTCTATTACAACCTTTATCCATTCCAAGCCAACGTTGGGAGGAGGTTTCAATGGATTTTATCACAGGTTTACCCAAGTCTGAGGGAAAGAGTGTCATCATGGTGGTAGTTGACAGACTTACCAAGTATGCACACTTTTGTGCATTATCACATCCATTTAAAGCCAGTACAGTTTCTACTGCATTTATGGAAACAGTTCAAAAGCTACATGGAAACCCAAAGATTATTGTAAGTGACAGAGATCCCATTTTCACTGGAAATTTTTGGACAGAATTATTTTCTTGTCTTGGTACTCAGTTAGCTCATAGCTCATCTTATCATCCTCAATCTGATGGGCAAACTGAGATAGTAAACAAATGTTTGGAAGGATATCTTCGTTGCTTTGTATCTGATAAACAGACACAATGGGTCAAATGGTTGCCTCTGGCTGAATGGTGGTATAACACTTCCTTCCATACAGCAACAAAAATGACCCCATTTATGGCACTTTATGGGTATCAACCACCATCCATCACATCATATTTAAGAGAAAATTCTAAGGTTCAGGCAGTGGAACATCACATCGAACATCAACAACAAGTCCTCCAACTCTTAAAGGATAACCTCGTGTTGGCACAAAATAGAATGAAACAACAGGCAGATCAACATCGCAGTGAAAGAAGTTTTGATGTAGGTGATTGGGTATTCCTACGGCTACAACCATATAAGCAAATGTCCCTAAAGCAAGCTAAGAAGGATAATAAATTATCACCAAAGTATTATGGTCCGTACAAGGTGTTGCAAAAGATTGGTACTATGGCATACAAATTGGAGCTTCCTGCAGCTTCTCGATTGCACCCAGTTTTCCATGTTTCATGTTTAAAGAAGGTTATAGGTGACAAGCTCCCAATTCAAACAATATTGCCAGAACTTGACGAGGAAGGAAAAATTATATTGGAACCGGAAGCAGTCACAGAAACAAGAACTCGACAGCTACGAAATCGATCAATTTCAGAGTATCTTATCAAGTGGAAGAACTTATCCGCTGAAGATTCCACATGGGAGGATGAGAATTTTATGCAGAAGTATCCAGAACTACTCAAGCGTTGAGGACAACACTTTTTTGAAGGAGAGGGGCATGTTGGGTCCCTATAATACTAGTGATTACCCCATTACTATTGTAGTTATACCCCTTATTTATATTGTTGTGCCCCTATTACCCCCATATTGTTATTTCTGTGCCCCATAGAATCCCTCTATTGTTATTTTTGTGGCTTTATATTATTATTGTTAGGTCGGCTGGATTATATTGTGACTCCCTAGACTCCTATATATAGAAAGGAGGTTTTGTCATTTGTATCATCCAAGAATTGTTCATTTATGTAATGTAAAGGAGGTTGCCCCCTCGAAGAGGCTGAATTCTAAGGCGTGGATCTCTCTTTTCTATCTTTTTGTGAGCTGGTTTCATAACATGCTGTCATCTTTGTCTTCTTTTTAATAATAAGAAAAACTATTTACAATCTTGTACTAGTGTAGACTCATACCAGTATGCAGGTACCCACCTGCAGAAGGCTACACCCTTCTCTCATTCTCCAGCTACTACTGGAAGGGATCTACAACCCCCTAGCTCTTGTACTAGCCAATATGTTTACTAGTACGTAGGTGCTAGCTTACAAAAAACTCCACTCTTCCACCAGCGACCACGTTTCATGAATTTTCAGGTTGGATACTCCTGGAACACAACACCACAATCTAAAGGCCATGTTTCATCCAATTTTCATACTAGACCCATAAACAACATTGAAACTCAGAAAATCATAACTGCAATACAACCATTAAATACATCTGCATCAACGAATCACTGAAACCCTATCATCACTTTCTGAATCAACCATAACTAAATCAATCAATCACTTGACAACCCATCATATCTGAAGCAAATCACAATCAATCAATTTGATCATTCAGAACACTGTCACCAGAACACAAAGCAGAACCCAGAACTCTGCAACAACAAACAGAAACAACTGAAACTTTAAACATCATACTTCATAAGGTATATGCTACTTCCATGTGTCGGGCTTGAATGTATATGCACTTTTACCAAAGGGAACCAGCGTACATATCTGCACATTCAAATTTATGATGTATACGCAACTTTGATATGTTGAACAAGCATGTATACGCTCTTTTACTAAAGCGAACTTGCGTACAAATCTGTAAATGATAACTTAAAACATCACAACTATTCCAGACTTCAGTCATACCCAGATCATCACATTTACAGAATAAAACATGCGCCAGTATTCAGAACTAGACTGTTCAAGATAAAACCACATAATGATAATACTCTTAAGCCTTTATGATCCCAATCCATCAACCTTCATCAGCCTTATAGGTGCATCCTTAGATCAGATCAAGAAAACCATCAAAATATCATTAACCTACATATATGATTCAACACTTCATAAGATATTCAAATCCTTGCACACCCTTGGCATAATGATCTTCTCCTCCTTATATAGTTTTAGGCCTTCCTCATTACCATGGACCAAAACTACTTAGGACCAATACCTTAGACCAAATACCTCAAACCAATCAAATACCTTGGACCAAAATCTTTTGGTTTTCCAAGATATACGCAAATTTCCTTATGTGAAAGTGTGTGTGTATGTATATGCTCCTTTTGTTCAGTAAACCTACGTGTATATGCAGCTTGGACAAGGTGAACCTGCGTATACCTCTCTTTCTTCATTCTTTGGAGTCTGATCTATAATTATTTGTTGTTAACCTGTTGCATTGTGATCTTTCATCCGAGTGAGTTTCCATCAAGGGCAACACCTGTATCATAATGCTAACAGTAGTAACTATAGGAAATCCTGTAGCAACTACATGAAACCCTGTACAGTTTGTTTTAGACTATTTTGGGTAGGAATGATGATCAGAGCCTAGGGTAGGCCTTTAGCTTGACCTCCAGATACCTCAATGCCATTTTTGACCAATTTTCCCATACCTTTCTCCCCTGGAAAATATCATCTTGTTTAGATTAACATTTACATTTCTAAATTGAAAACCAAAAGACTATTTTCTGAAAAATTTAGCTAGTGCATGCATACATAAGTCTTAGCAATGTTAGGATCATTCCCATGCTTACCTAGTCCAGATAATTGATTGACAGAATGCAAGGTGAAATTAGGTCTCTTCTACAAGTAATGTGTGTTGATTCTTAGCTAGGTAATTTCATGTCATTTCATAGCACTTTATATTCAACACTTTCATTTCCTTAACATAGGAAAGAATTTACTTTCTTCATTAGAGATATCTTTACATTCACTGTTAGTAGTTAGCCTCCTTCTAGTCAATAGAAGACTAGTTTGAAAAACCCTAGTGGTCTATCACACTAGTTGAGAATTAACAAGAGTATACTGTTGCATCTGCTATGCATATAGAATTGTCACCTCCAAGTTTATATGAACCCTGGGTTGATAAAGTAAATTTGGTCACCCTAGGAGTTGCAACATCGTTGCTTCAATACTAGGGCTCATCACTTTTTGGTGTCGTTACTAGGGAGGTGTCAAGATATATGTGATTTCTTCTTTCCTTTCTATTTGAGATTTAGTAAATAGATGCAATTCTTGCTTTCCTTTTGTTTTGCATTCAATAGATAGTTGCAATTTTTTCTTTCTTTCCATTCTGCTAGTAGTTCCATTCAACACATAGTTGAAATTTCTTCTTTCTTTCCATTTTGCAAGTAGTTCTGAAAAACCCTAAAAGAAAAAAAAAATCTTTCATGCCTCGTAGGAGTAGAGACAACTTAGGAATTTTTTTGCCAAATACCCCCACACCATCAAACAACCCACCTCCCCTCTTCTTCAGTGGTTATGAGCTAGAGGACCCATTAGGTGAACAACTTGATATCTTTGTAGACCCTATTAGGGAAGAAGAAGAAGAAACCATTCCACCAACCTACGCCATGGATGAAAATAGAAATGGGATTGAAAACAGAAATGGAGCTAAAAACAGAATTGAGGGTTCTTTTCCCATCAGAGAAACTAATGGAGATGCTAGGATGAAAAACATAAGCCCCTCTTCCCTTCCTCACTTCCATGTCTTAACCTCAGAGGACCCTGATACCTTTTTGTTTGAGTTTGTTGTCATCTGCAGAACTTATGATTATACCTCTGACAACTAGAAGTTGAAGTTGTTCCCATCCACCCTTAAGGATGCAACCTTGCACTGGTTCATGGGTTTACCTGGGGACAACATCACTACCTGAGCTCAAATGCAACAAGCCTTCAACAACAAGTACATGGATTATTGTTGGTCCAAAGACACCAAAGATGAAATATTTAGAATGACCTTCGAACTTGTTGAATCTTTGGAAGATTATGAGGAAAGGTTCCAACTCATCTACAAAAGGGCTATATGCACCCTTGAGATTGAATCACTCAAGCCAGTCCTTCTTAGAGGGATTAGGGAAGATCTCCTAGAAACCATAAACATGTTATCAGGAGAGGACATCTACCAGTTATCTTATGATGATATCAAGATAGTTTTCAAAAATCATTCTAGGGCAGCCAGAAAGAAGGGTAGAGCTAGTCAAGCTTTGGCCAGTTCATCGTTGTCCAACACATCCATCAAAAGTGAAATTGTGAACATGTTGGAAGACTTTAAGGGTGAAATGCTACATAAAATTTCTCTACAAATGGACACCATGCATATCAAGAGGAAGAAGGAGGAAGCACAAAGAGACTTAGCTGTCTCTTTCCCTAGATGCACTAGGAGGCACCCTAGAAATGAATATCCATTGAATCTTATAGAGACGTGCCCAGTCTTTGAGGAGAACCACTCCACCAAAAATTTCCCTTCTCTACCTATATTGAAATTTGTGTATCAAGGAGTTGAAGGTGTGACTGAACAGCTCTGTTATATCAACCAAAGGAGGCCTCAAGGACCTCGACCATACCAGCAGGGCATGAAAGGGGTATCCTATTCATATTACAACACTAACCAAAATGTATCCATTCCCCCTTGGTGTCCTCCTGCTCATCCTTCATGGTCCACACCTTTTCCTTGGTATTTTGCACCTCAATACCATTCCCAACCAGCCAATCAATTATTTCAGCCATATGCTCCCCCACAACCTTAGTGGAATACATGATCAAATGGGTGGAGGCCCCCATACAACCAATTTCCAGCCTTACTGCCTCCACCTCCATCTCAACCACAACTCCTTCACCTTGGTCCACTTAAGAAACCTCAAATACCTACTCAACCAAATTTGAACCCGAACAATAAGCAGGCATAATAGGTTTATAGTGGAAATACATCTTACCCTACCTATGTTGTGGAAATTCAAGAAATAAACCTTAGGTGTGGAAGAGTGCTTCCAGATAATCAACCTCCATCTCCACCTGAGGAGCTTCAGGAGGAAAAGGAAGAGAGTGTTCCTCAAGCCAATCCACCTCCTTTTCCTGAGAGATTAATCTGTCCTAGCCAGCACACCCCAGAAGAAATTGAACTTCAGGGTTAAATGAAAAACTTGTGTGTTAAAATACCACTCCTCCAAGTTATCAAGTATGTCCCCATATACAACAAGTTAATCAAGGATAAATGCTTCAAGAATCCTAGGAGGAGAAAGAAAGAAACCCCTACCATTAATTTCATTGGACAATTGTCTGACTTAATGTTAGGGAGAGTAATTTGCCTGAGGTATCTAGACCTTAGAAGTCTTGTGGTAGATGTGAACATTGATTGTATCATTGTCCCTCATACCTTGATTGATATTGGTAGTGCCATAAATGTGATGACTAAGGAGACTATGCTTAAACTGGATCTCCAAGGATCATTAAGGAAGACTACAATAGTCTTGCATCTTGCAGACATACTCACAATAGCTCTTGAGGGAGTTTTTGAGGATGTGATGGTATCCATTGATTCATGGGAATACCTTGTTGACTTCGTAGTTCTCCAACCTAAGACCAATTTCAATGGTTATCCTCTCATCCTTGGAAGGCCATGATTATCCACTGTTGATGCTTACATAAGTTGCATGGCTGGGAATATGACCATTAAAAATGGGCATTTGTCCAAACAATTGGTATTGTACACTCTTGCTCAACCATCTCTAGAGAAGGACTTACCTTTATGGTTGGAAGAAGAGGAGGAGGATGAATTCTAATTTGCCACATCTGACCCAATTTGTACCCTAGATGCTACTATGGGAGGGGGAAACTTGACGAAGATGACCTGATTGATCAAATCCTCCAGAATCAGCCCCCCAACACCATTTCTCTTGATGAGTTAGTAAATAAAGATGAAGATAACCCTTGGACTGAATTGTGCCTAGCTAACTCAAGTCCTACTCATGCCAATATGATATAATTTGGTCTAGCTAGAATATTGAAAATCATCCCCTTTCTCTCTGCACATCAGGAAAAGGAGTTATGTGACATGCTAAGAGAGAATCTGGATGCCATTTCCTGGAGCTATAAGGAAATTAAGTGAGTGCACCCTTCGATGTGTACTCACCACATTTACATCAAGGAAGATTGCAAACCCATGCGCCAACCTCAGAGGAGAATGAACCTAGCCCTCAAAGACATAGTTAAAGAAGAACTGCAGAAGTTGTTGGATGCAAGGTTCATTTACCCCATCTCAGATAGTGAGTGGGTGTATCCTCCAGTTATGACCCCAAAGAAGAATGGAAAATGGAGGATCTATGTGGACTATAGAGAGTTAAACAAAGCCACCAAAAATTACTATTTCCCTCTACCTTTCATTGATAAAGTCTTGGATGGTATTGCAAGAAAGAAGTTCTTCTCTTTCCTGAATGGATTCAGTCATTACAATCAGATCCATATCAACCCAGAGGACCTAGATAAAACCACCTTCACTTGTCCTTGGGCTACCTTTGCTTATAGGGTCCTTCCTTTTGGATTATATAGTTCCCCTACAACTTTTTAGAGGGTAGTTCTGAGCATCTTTGTTGAGCTAGTCCATGACTATGTAGAGATTTATATGGATGATTTCACTCCCTATGGGTGTGATTTCCCGGATGCTCTCTATAACTTGGGGAAAGTATTAAATAAATGCATTGGAATGAACCTATCCCTTAGTGCTGAGAAGAGTGAGTTCATGATGAATGCAGGGACTGTTCTAGGTCACTCAATATCCCATGAAGGACTGCAAGTGGACCCAAATAAAATTGCTATCATAAAGAGGGTCCCTACTCCTCAGAAGAAGAGGAATGTCAAAAGTTTCTTGGGCTTAGCTAGATACTATAAGAGATTCATAAAGGACTTCAGCAAAGTAGCCTCACCTTTGTTTGAACTATTGGCCAAGGACTTTGAATTTTTCTTGTCAGAATGCTACCAAGAGGCCATAGAAACCCTAAAGAACAAATTGACTACTGCACCCATACTCTGAGGCCCAAATTTTGATCTTCCTTTCCACATTCATTTTGATTCCTTTGAAAAATTTATATGAGAATCTCTAGGCTAGATACATGACAAGTTGCCCTATGCCATTTATTTCATTAGCAAAAATCTGTCCAAGGTTGAATTGAACTATATTGTGACTGAAAAAGAACTCCTAGTTGTTGTCCATTCCTTGGATAAATTTAGACATTACATCACTCGTTACCAAACCTTTGTACATAATGGCCATGATGCTATTAAATATTTGATGAAAAAGCATGATGTGAATGCAAGAATTATTAGATGGTTGTTTTTAACACAATAGTTTGATCTAACTATCGTTGATAAGCCTGGTAGAGAAAATGTAGTTGCAAATTTTTTGTCTAGACTTGCTTTGCCTGAAGGTAAGGAAGGAATGGTTGATGATTAGCTGCCAGATGAGCATTTATTTTCTATTTCACTTCTCTCTCCATGGTTTGTTGACATATCTAACTACTTAGTGGTTGCACGGTTCCCTCCAAATCTTTCTTCCAAGGAAAAGAGCATAATTATAAGAAACAACGCCCCATTCACTTGGATTGGGGGAAATCTCTTCAAGCTAGGCCCAAATCAAATTTTGAGGAGATCTGTTAGAGAGGAGGAAGTATTTTACATCCTTTTGTCCTGTTTTGATGGGCCTTGTGGAGGTCACTTTGCAGCCAAGAGGACACCCTTCAAGGTATTGCACGCTGGCTACTACTGGTCCACTCTCCACCAAAATGCAAGAAGATACACCAGTCAATGTTACTAGTGCCAAAGAATGGGGAAACCTACTCCCAGGGATGAAATTCCTTTGCAACATCAAGTGACTCTTGAGACATTTGACAAGTGGGGCATGGATTTCATTCGGCCCATTGATCCACCATCAGGGTAGAAAAAGCACATAATTGTGTGCACTAATTATTTGACAAAATGGGCTGAAACCAAGGCTGTCAAGGTAGAAACAAAATAAAAGTGGTTGATTTCTCAAGGGAGAATGTATTTTACAAGTTTGGGTACCCTAGAGATTTAGTCACTGATCAGTGATCTCAATTCACCTCCCACCTGATTCAAAATCTATTAAGGAAACATAAGATCAAGCACAACAAGTCAATTGTTTATCATCCTCAGGGCAATGTAAAAGAAGAGGTTACCAATAGAGAATTGGAAGGAATTCTCACCAAGGTTGTTAGCAACAGCAAAACATATTGGGCTAATAGACTAATCGAGGCCACTTGGGCCTATAATACAACCTGGAAAACAACACTAGATTCACCCATTATGAATTGGTCTACGGGAAGAAGGATCTGCTCTCCATTGAGTTTGAGTACAACACTTTGAGAATGGAAACACAGTTGGATTTGGATGTTACAAAGGCACATCAAGAGAGGCTACTCCATCTCAATGGTTTGGATGAATTTAGGATGTAGGCCATCCTACACACAGAAGTTACTCAAGTATAAAGAAATGTTTAGCATGACAAAACCATCAAAGACAAAGTTTTTCAAGAAGGTGATTGGGCTCTACTATATGACTCCAAGTTCAAGGACTTCAAAGGAAAATTGATGGATAGGTGGCTGGACCCATATTTGATAGAAAAGTGCCATGACAATGGGGCTGTGAAAATAAGGACTATTGATGAAGAAGGTATCCCCTTTCTTGTCAATGGATATAGATTGAAAGCCTATAAAAGACCTATGTAAAGGGAAGAGTTCATCAGTACCATCAGTAAGGAAGTGAATTTTTTTGGAAGTGTCTCAGCTTCCTACTCACCAAATTCTTGAAGACTGTTTTTATTTTTGAAAATATGAAAAAATAAAAAACAATAAGGGGCCTAGGTCAAAACCTCTATGAGGCACCTGAGGAAAACTTTCGGGTTGAAAACCTCCTTGAGGTAGCCCAATAGTGGAAAAAGGAAAATAAAAATATCCCTGGGTGAAAACCTCCTTTGAGGCACCCAGGGCAGGTAGACATGTTGAAAACCTCCTTCCAGCTGACCCGTGTGTCTTTCAGAAGAAAGGGAAGAAAAGAGAAAGGAAAAAAACAAAATGACATGGCAGGGACCTCAAACCTATCAACTAATAAAATTATGTGATTTTTGCAAGTTTTTAAAGGAAACAAAGGAATCATATTTAAGGGGAAAGAAGGCCAAGAATCACCCCATTATTCCTCCATTCACTTCATGTCTCCCATGCCTACCATGTATCCATCACCCATCCTCACTTCCAGGCATAAAAAACCAGTTTTTATGTAGTTTCCTTACTTCTACAGGGTTTCCTGTAGTTAGTTAGGAGTTTCCTATAGTACTTCAAGATGTCCTGAAACACTATGGGAATGAAATTCCTATTGGAAAATGATGATGTAGGCCTATTCTAGGTTAAAATAAGGGACCATACACCTCACCACATCTCACCCAACACTAGCTCATGACCATACCAACCTCTGTGTCCATAAAAAACTACTCAGAAAAAAAATACAAAAAAATAGTAGTAACTATAGGAAACCTTGTAGTGGCCTGTGTTCTCACAAAAACAGTTTCTCCATGCATTATCCTTCAACACCCATGCAAGAAAATAGCTCCACAGCTTAGCAACAACAACAAAGACCAAGCACTTTCACATAACAACAAAGAGGACAACCACATCAATAGGAAGAAATATACAGAAAAGTGACCAAGGAAAAGCACTTACCTGAACAAAAATAAGAACAATAGAGTCACTCTCCAACATGCATCAACCAAGAGAAGGAAGGCACATGTATGGAAACTCATCCGAATTATTCCCTAAGTATGATATAATAAAAGTGTAGGAATATGAAAAAGTTTGATTTTATAAGTTGGAGGTGGCCAATTAACTTGGTCACCCTCAGCTCGAAAACAAAAAGTGAACTCCTAGTCATCTTACCACGTGGAAACATCACATCAAGAAGAACGAGTTGAAAATATGGTCAAGTTAAGTTGTGTGAGAGTGGTTGATGATTAAGATGGGAGGTTACATGATAACTAATGGTGGGTCAGTGGTCCCAAAGAGGAAATCGCACACACTACCATCTAATACAGTGCTCCAAGGAATCGACCATAAATAGAAAACATTCCAAAATCTCATGCACCATTTGTTCATTTCAAGATTAGAGAGGACCAAGACCACCTTGGAGAGCCATCGAGGAGGAAAACTTGTTTCAGCCACCCTACAGGAAATATAACTACGAGAACAACTACAGGAAACATAGGGAGCTACAGGAAACAATGGAATTCACAGAGACCACTAAAAGGGGGTGCATAGGGTCCAACTGCTCAGAAATTCTCCTCATCCAAATCATCACGGGGAAAGGTAGGTGTTCCATATCTCCTATTCTTTGAATTGATAGCTAGGAACATAAAAATTTGAGTTTTTATGTGATTACAGTGGTCCTAAGAGTTTTAAAAGAATTGCGAACAATTTAAAAGTTGTGTGGAGATAGGGAGAAATTGCGGCCATCCACCACTATTATAAACTCTTAATCACCCTATAAACTAAGGCTACGAAACTCCATACAGTCAGGCAGCTAGAAAAGAGACATGACAGGAGGGTTTAAAAAAAGGGAACCCACAAAGACATTGAGGATACACCTCCATTCCCATGTGGTAGAAAAATTTAGAAGGCATAACTGGTTGGGTTTCTTTGAGATGCTTAGAGGGTATGATGATGATGTAGCTCAAGAATTTTCCATGGAACTTAACCCTCATGCTATAATCAATGCTACTACTATGGTAAGAGGACTATCAATTACAATTACTCCTAAAGTAATTAGCAGGATCACTACACTTCCTCAAGGGATGCCATAGAGAAAGGAGGATAAGGTTGCAATAACTTTTACAAAGAAAAACTTATTTTTAAGGGATGAAGAGCCAATTGAGGACAAAAATGAGATAAGAAGGGAAAACCTTCCCTACCCTTGGAATGAGGTGAGCTATCATATTCTCCAATATATATCTTGTGAAGGGAGGCTTAGTATAATCTATGGCTATCAATTTAGACTCATCCATGAGTTGAGTTGTAGATAGGAGATACCCATTGACAGGAAGACTCAGTGTACCCTACTTATTGCTACAATCAATAATATGCATGAGCTTAAAGGTCCAAGAGGGAAAACATTAGAAATTAGCACACCATGGAATTATTAAGCTAATATTAGAGGATTCCTTGAGCTAGCTAAGAATCCCCATTCAATGGTCCACATTTAGAGACATGGATAGAGAGGCTATGATTGAAATACAATCCCTTGAATATGATAGGGACATTACCTCTAGTGGTGAAGAGGAGGCAGAAGAAGATGAAGAAGACCTAAAGAGGAGGAAGAAGAAGATGAGAAGACCCTGAAGAGGAAGAAGAAGAACCAAAGGAGGAAGAGGAGGACGAAACAAAGAAAACAAAGGAGGAAGAAGAAAAAGAAGAAGGAGAAGAGGAGAAAAGTGAAGAGAAAGAATCGAAGGAAGAAGAAAGACCTGAGGAACACACCAAGGAAAAGGGGAAATCTCAAAGGTTTTCTCCTAAACCCACTGAGAGGGAGGCAGATGCTACCTTGACTGCCCCAAGCACACCTGTCAACTTAAAAGGGAAAAGACAAAGGCAAACTCCCCTCTATTTCGAAAGAAGGAGGAGCACTAGGATCAAACAAGTGAAACACAAACACCCACTAGGATTCCAATCATAATTGAGGACTCATCAAAAGAGCAAGAAAAACTAATGTCCCTGGAGATAAAAGGTGAATAGGGCACATCAAAACAATCTTCCCCAAAATCTCCCATCACCTATGTTAGGAGGCATGTCACGAGGTCAGAATCAAAAAATAAAGACAAGGAACCTTTGACCCCATTTCAGAAAGGAAAAAGCCTTCTCAGGATCTTCATACAGTCCTATGGGAAACTCTGTCAGTACTACAGGAAACACAAAAAAATAGCAGGAAGGACATTAAGGATAGAGGGAAGGAAAGGAAGTAACAACACAAGTGCAGGAGGGGGAACTTCTCCAAATACATTTAAGGGAGAGTCCCAACAGCTGCAGGAACCTAGCCCACAACCCAATTTGAGCTCTTATTACAGATTCATTGAGGGAGGAAGAGTAATACCACAGAAATTTTCCATCCCTCTCTTCTTTGAGCGTGAGAAGGAGAGAGGAAGGATATGTCGCTGGATGTAAATTTCCAAATCAAAGAAGGTAGAGGATGTGTGCCATATGGAAGAGAATATACTAGAGATGGGCAGAGAGTTAAGTAGGATAAGAGACAAGGAAAAAATTATGAAATCTCAACTAGAGGTAGAAAACAAATGGCTAAGGAGGTAGTCACAGGAAAAATAGAGCCAATTTTCTAGCATGGAAATCCTGTCCATAGAGGCACTCCAATCCAGGATGCCACTAAAACCCTATTCCTTATACCTCAAAGATCAATGGCTACAATTTCAGATAAAGACACTAGCACAACACGGGACTATGCCTTTCCAAGACTATAGGTAGTTCATTGAACTATGTGACAAAAGAACCCTATGTTATGCAACTAGCACAACCAGATCAGAAAATAGAAGAAAAGATAGATAAACGACTTGAAAATCAGCCTCTTCGAGGGAGAAACCTCCTTTACATTACACAAATGAATAATTCTTGGATGATCCAAATGACAAGACCTCCTTTCTATATATAGGAGTCTAAGGGGTCACAATATAGTGAAGCCGACATAACAATAATAATGTAAGGGCACAACAATAACAATAGTGGACTTCTATGGGGTAGAATAATAACAATATGGGGACAACATGGGAAAAACAATAAAAATAAGGGGCTACAATGACAATAATAATAAGGGAATACACTAATATTATAGGGGCCTAACATGCCCCTTTCCTTCAGAAAAGTGTTCTCCTCAATGCTTAAGTAGTTATGGATGCTTCTGTATAAGATTCTCATCCTCCCATGTGGAATATTCAGCGGGTAAGTTCTTCCACTTGATGAGATACTCTGAAATTGATCAATTTCATAGCTATCAAGTTCTTGTTTCTGTGACTGCTTAAGGTTCCAATATGATTTTTCCTTCCACTCACGTTTGGCAATATTGTTTGAATAGAGATCTTGTCACCTATAACCTTCTTTAAGCATGAAACATGGAAAAGTGGGTGCACCCAGGAAGCTGTAGGAAGCTCCAATTTGTATGTCATAGTACCAATCTTTTGCAACACCTTGTACGGACCATAATACTTTGGTGATAATTTTTTATCCTTCTTATCTTGCTTGAGGGACATTTGGTTGTATGGTTGTAGCCGTAGAAATACCCAGTCACCTACATCAAAACTTCTTTTGCTGCAATGTTGATATGCATGTTGTTTCATTATATTCTATGCCAAAGTGAGGTTATCCTTTAAGAGTTGGAGAACTTGTTGTTGATGCTCGATGTGATATTCAACTGCTTGAACCTTAGAATTTTCTCTTAAATATGATGTCATGGATGGTGGATGATATCCATAAAGTGCCATAAATGGGGTCAATTTTGCTGCAGTATGGAAGGAAGTGTTATACCACCATTCAGTTAGAGGAATCCATTTGACCCCTTATTTTTGTTTATTAGATAAAAAGTAACGAATATATCCTTCCAAAAATTTGTTCAGTATCTCATTTTTCCGATCAGATTGAGGATGATACGATGAGCTATGAGCTAACTGAGTACCCGAACAAGAAAATTATTTTGTCCAAAAATTTCTAGTGAAAATGGGATCTATGTTTCTTACAATAATCTTCGGGTTTCCATGTATCTTTTGAGTTCTAAATGTTGTTTTCAAAATGTCTTCATTCTTCATTATGATTTGATGATATCTTGAACGAAGGTCCAACTTGGTGAATTAAATTGCTCCATGCAATCATCCAATAATTCATCAATGACAGGAATGGAAAATTTATCTTTAATAGTGAGCTTGTTGATCTCCCTATAATTTGGACACATGTGCCATGATCCATCCTTCTTATGCACCAATACAACTGGAGCAGAGAAAGAACCTTGACTAGGTTGAATTATACCAGCTTCTAGCATTTATGCAACCATATGTTCAATTTCACTCTTTTGGGCATAGGGATATTTGTAAGGCCTGATATTTGGAGGAGCACTTCCTGGAATCTAATGAATAGCACTATCATGATCAAGAATAGGTGGGAGGCCTTTGGGAGTCTGAAATACCTTGGAATGATTGTCCAATACATTTTGGAGATTTGGAGAAATAGACGATTTTGACATGGGAACCTCTAGTGAACATAGTTGTGAAATTACACCATGTTGTTATTTCTTTAGAAGCTTTGTCATTTCGTTAGAGCTAATTATATTTCCTGCTTTTCCTATGATACCCCTTAATTAAGCTCCCTTTCCTTCTGAAAAAAATTTCAAGAAAAGTTCTTGAAAATTAAAAGCTATCATACCCAAAGATTGTAGCCATTGGACTCCTAGTCCAACATCAGCACCACCCATTGGAATGGAAAACATTGTACTATTGAGCACATGTTCTTCCATGGATAACTTGATAATATGGAAATTTCCAAAAAAAATTATGGTTCTTCCATTTGCAACCATTAGTTGACACTCTAGTGCTGGATATATGAAGCAATTCAATTCCTTCGCTATCTTACAAGGAATAAAATTATGGGTACTTCCCGAATCAATTGACACTATTACATTTTTCTTCTTGATATGTCCTTCTATCTTGATAGTTTGAGGAGTGGTTATTTCGGCCAATGCATTAAAATATATGGTTAGATTCATTTCTTCTTTCTCTAGGATTTTTTCTTGGTGTGTATCATGTTCTTTTAATGTTTCTTGTTCCTTTTCTTCTTCCTCTTCACAATCTATGTAAAATAATTTCTTCTTAGCACACTTATGACCTTTAGTGTATTTTATATCACAACTGTAACAAAGCCCTTCTTCTCTTTTTTCTTCCAATTGTTGTGGTGTCAACCTTGTAGGTTGTGGAAGGCTAGGGACTTCAACACTTCCATCTTTATATTTTTGATTGGTAGGATTCCTTGTTTCCATAATTTTTCTTTCTATTTTTCTTGCCGACCTAACTGTCTTCTCCAATGAATCAGGTTCCCAAATGTGAACCTCATGTTGAATGTTATCCTTTAATGTCCCTATCAACACATCAATCCTATGCTCCTCTCGAATATATTTTAGCCTTATATTGAATTTTTGGAAGTCCTCAATGTGCTCCACCATTGAACCTTTTTGTTTGAGATTTATCAATTGGCTAACAAAATTGTGGCTTTTTGTATCCTCATAATGTGCAATCATTTATTCTGTAAAATTTGCCCAAGTGACAATTTGTTTACGAGAGAAAAGCCATCGATACCATACTAATTGGTTGGGTTCCAAATATAAAGTTACAATGCATACCTTTTGTTTGTTTTGCACATTATGGAGATCGAAATATTGCTCCATCTATAGTATCCATGTTACGGATCCTTGCCATCAAACTTCCTCATATCGATCTTCGGAACATTGTGGGTCTTTAATCCAACGTTAGAGTCTATGAAATCATGATTAAAATTTATTTTGTTCTCATAATGAGTTTCCTTTACTACCCTTTCACCATTAGTAAGAATTTCTTGTATCAGCATTGTCAAATCTATCTTCAAATCTTTCATGTTCCCTTTAAGTTTTGATTCTATACCATCCATCTTAGCTTCCATGCCATCCATATTAGCTTCCACACCATTAATCTTAGATTCCATGCCATTATCTAAACCATCCATCTTAGCTTCCATGTCTTTCTTTAAACTAACCATCTTAGCTTCTATTACTTTTTGTGAGAGTGAAATTTGTTGCACTTGGTCTCGTAATTTTGATATATCATGTTGCATTTCTTCCTCTTCTTCATGAGTCATGTTAGAGCTTTCAGGTTGCTTACTAGGTGTTTCCATTTTATTTCTTTGGGGCATCAATTACTGAGCGATATTGGAGGCATCAATTTCTTTTGGCTTTGTAGGAGAGCGATATTGAATCAGTTGTATCTCTGTAATTGCAAATCTCCAAGGTTGGAAATTTTTTCCTATGGTATCTCTTTGCGTCCTCGTTCCAACCCCACAAGTCCAATCAATATTGGGTTCTCTAAGAAAGAGTTATTCCAAATCTCCCACTATGACCTAATTATAGACTGGTTCAATAGAGCGAACTTGTACGAAGAACCATGTGTCATTGTTTCGACCTTTTGACCTCCAACAAATACACATAAAACTGCATTTTGTCTTCTTTCTGTAAATTTTTACTAAATTTCAATATGATTCTCATAGATAAAGTTATGATGATTTTTCCTAGGTCACCTGTTTGAGATATAATTTGGGAGCCTGCAAAAACCATAAATTCCTTGGATTCCCTCTCCAAAAATATAGCGAGACAAGATCTGAAATTCGTACCCAAGGTTAGTCAAGCATTCAGCTCAAATGGGTTTTAATTTCATCTTCTGAACCTTCGTAGAAATAAATTTATAGTGAACATTACACGATGGCCTATTTGAAGTAGCGAAACCCTAGAATCCAAAGCTCTGATTCCAATGTTATGCAACCAACTCACAAAATAGAAGAAGAGATAGATAAATGACTTCAAAATTAGCCTCTTCAAGGGGGAAACCTCCTTTATATTACGCAAATGAATAATTCTTAGATGATACAAATGACAAGACCTCCTTTCTATATATAGGAGTTTAAGGGGTTACGAAGCTGAGATAACAATAATAACAATATTGGGCCTCTATGGGGCACAATAATAATAATATAGGGACAACATGGGCACAAAAATAACAATAAGGGGCTACAATTACAATAATAATAAGGGAATACACTAGTGTTATAAGGGCCTAACACCCTAGAGGATAATGCCAAGATATCTGAATTCTACTTACACAACTTGGCCGTAACAAACTTGAATGTGTGAGACCCCAATGCAAAGTTGGGGGACTTACAACTAATGGCCCTTACATCATGGATGAGTCATGAGGAGGCCAGGGCTAAGGAGGTGAAGGGAGTGTTGGAAAGAGAAGAAAGGGATCCCCTTTACATCAGAGTAGAATAAATAAATTCAATGGTTGTCATTAGCACCCACAACATCATCACCAATGATCCCTAGCTTGCACCAACATACCTAGCTACACAAGAGCAAGAAATCGAACATTTTGAGAAAACCTTGAGATTGCTATGGAATTAAAGCCAACAAGCATGCCAAAGGAGATGGGGAACCCTACCATAAATCCTAAGCATTAGGGAGTATCATTCCCTTGAAAGGATGAGAGGTGCACTCGAAAGGACCCCACTGTATAAGAATACATTGCAGAGACTCAAAATCAATTGGATTGGTTTGAAAATCAGTCCACCCTTGCTATTGGGTATGCTAGAAGGTAGAAAGGAGGAAGAGGAAAGAAATAAGTGGGAGGAAATAGAGAAGCATGTAGGGTTTTATCCACAAGAGGAAACTCCATCAACAGAGGCCTGGGATGTCAGAGAGGCCACAAGAGATATGAAAGATATGGACATAGACTAAGTTGCTTAGAGGATGAGCAACACTTTCAGTAAGGGCGTGATGATGAGGCTCATTAATAGGTAAATTATATGGGCCTTAATGCCACTCTCCAACTTATTAAAATCAATTTTTCTCACATTTCTTTACATATTTTATTATATTTTTTTTAGTGAGAAGGGTAAAGGTGAGATGTTATGTCATGTGGCCTAATGTGCATTAATTGTAGGATTCAGATCATTTTTGGGCTAATTTAAGTGTAGGAACTCGAAGTAGAAAAGAAAGAGGGATTTTAGGAGATGGAGTTTCCCTCCTTAACTACTCAATCACTCGAATATTCCTCCACCGGATCACATCAACGTAGAGTTACAAGGAGCCAAGCCCACGGAGTTCATTGGTAGCCAAGCGAGTGATAGTTGAAGACAAGTCAATTTCGAGTTTGGGAGCCAAGCCTTCCTAATTTTAAGGAAGTTTTTGGTAGCTTCAGTTGTATAAATAAGAAGTCGTATGGCCTCATTAGGATTTGACTTTTTATTGTAGCAAAGAGGCAATTTCTAGCTTAATATATTGTGACTATTATTCTCATTTTATTTTGGACATTTTGGTGATAATGAAAAGGGTTTCTTTGATCCAACACTGAGTTGACTCAAAGGGTTGAAGCTCTTGGGTTAGGGCCCAACCCTAGCAATAGAGGTTCCTGTTTTTTTACATGTATCCTTAGATTAGAATCATATATTAGTTGTTGAAGTTATCTTTGTTTTGTTTAATTTACAAGTCTTTGCATGATTGGCTAGTTTTGCTTCCATTAGTTGGAGAAATAGATCAGTGTTGGAATAGTGAAAGAAAAGACTTCAGAAAACCTTCTGATAATGGCCTCATCATCATCTCCTTCATGGGATCATGGTTTGATGGATCCACTCTCATAGCCCCAAAAACACATTTATCTTTAGGTTATTACATATCCTAGGATTTCTTGTTGAGTAGATCATTGTTAATGGTTTCTTAGAAGCACCTGCAATTGTCATTTTGGTTTCTTGAGTTTGATGTAGATTAGAAAACATTCCATTCCATAGATTTGATCAATTAAGTATCAATAAATCAGTTTCTCAAATTCAACCCATCTTTTCCACATTTACATAAAGTTGTGCATAAATGAAGATATGAATATGTGTTGTTGCAGAAGTTGTTAATCTGCAAGGAGGAACTCATTCCACCAGCCTCATCTAAGTCTTCTTTGCCTCTTGCCAAATCCTACCAATCACCAATTCAAATTTATGTTTTGTAGCCACCTTGAGAAAATCCAACCATCTTGAAGAGATGGTTTGATACTGTTATCACTCAGGTTTTCCCCAAAGTTGTAAGAAAGGGAAGGATGTCGAGGTAACCATAGACCAATATTTTAGATACAAAATCTAGCCAATCTGTATCCAGAGAGGGCTCTCTCTTTATTATTTAGCTTTGTTTTGAAAGGTATTAGGCTAGTTATGAAGTTCAAAGGTTTTGTTTGAGTTTGGGTGGTGAGATTCAATAGAACAGAGAGGTAAGACAAAGCAGTTCAGTCCATTGGGTTAATGGAGTTAAAGAAGATGGCTTTTTGGATTTGGTTTCTTAACAGAGGATGGTTTCACAGAGCAAGTTAGTCAAACAGGGAACAAATCAAGACTTGAAACAGATGGAATGGGCTCAAATTGGGTGAAGGGCAGTTAAGAATCCTTCAACCTATTGAAAGAGGGAAAATGGATGATTACTGATAAGGAGAAGTTAAGTATTCTTTGGAAAATATTCAATATGAAAGAATTAGGAAACAGGAGCAATTAAGAGTTCACTGCTTATCCAAATTCTGAAGAAAACACAGAGAACAATAAAAACTGAAAACAGAGTGCAATCAAGCATATTCTGAAATTAATATTTTCTTTATCATTCAGATTTATGAAACACAAATGATATAATAAACAAGAAAACTATAGAACACAAGATGTAGAGGACTTATTTATCCAGTTATTGATTCAAGAAGTCTGTGATAAGTCCTCTCCTTCAATTCTTCATCTAGTAGGCCAGACAACAGTTGATTTCAACAGCTCTTTATTCCAAAAGTTCAATATTATAGCAGAGTCTAGAAAATCCACCCCACCCTCCAATACTCCAATGGAGGGGGTATTTATGCTACAAATTTGTACGACAAATATCTCATAATAGCTGTGAGATAATATCTAGGGTAGCTAAAAATAGTTTACAAGTAAAATAGAAAAAGACCAGTCTTCTTCAGTAACTCTACGCTGGCTCCCTGTCTTAACTGATAGTCTTAAATGTTGACCTGATACTCTTTAATTCTGATCTGCTTTGCCTTTAATGCTGCTCTGATACAATTTAATGCTGATCTGATACACTTTGAATTGTTCACCTCTGTTCATCTTTGTTTACCTTCTTGCGGTTAATTTCCCAAAATTCTCCTTTTACCCATGGTAACAGCGTAGCTAGGGATCTCTCTGTGGCTGGTATGTTGAGTCCTATGGAGATTTTTCTAAGAAGTTTCCGGCAATTAGCACACCAATTCATGGCTTCTGAGATTGCTGAAAAGGTAGAGAAATTGTATAATGGCGGGTTTGAATGGCCGTGAGCTCGTTGCTAGAGTCTTTGTGGTCGGGTAGTGGCTGAAACTGGAGAAGTAGTCATTATTTCTTCATGGGAGTTCGGGGCATCGTATGCAGCGTATAACACTGAAAATCATGTTTTTGCCCGAGAGCGCGATATGCAAAAAAATATAGCCAAAATGACCTTTTACCCTTTTATTTAACAAAATGAAGTTTTGGCAGGATTTTTTTATTTGATGGGCAGATGACGTAAGTAGTACGGATGACGTTAGTGGGATTACGGGGCAGATGACGTGGTGGGTGATGTCAGAAAAAGGTGACGTCAGCAGTTGAAGTCAACGGGGGGTGGTGGTAAGTGGTTTTGCTCGCACCACTTTGGGGCTGGGCGATTTTGGATGGAGGGCAAGCATTCAACCTGGATGGGCAACGTGTGGCAGAGGTACAATGAAAAACCACCGACCGATAGCCTACCTGCCATGAAATTGAAATATCACTTTCATCTTTATCACCCTGCATGTTTTCAACTGCTCTTTGTGGTGATATTTCTACTGATTGTAATGTCTGTCTTGTAAGACCATTATCATCTTGATTTTGACCCTCATAGTCTGTTAATGGAGAAAAATTATGATTACTTTCATCATCCAACCTGTCAGCTATTGGATCATAAAGAACTTGGAAGGATTGTTGCAACTTATTACATATAGGTTCAAATGGAACTTCATAGATTTCTACAAGCTGCTCCTCCTTTTCTTTAAAAATTTTACATGATTCAAAACAAAGAGGTAAAGAAGTTTCACTTATTTCCAAATTTTCTGCATTTTCTTCCTTACTTTCATAGCTGAAATGAACAAGCTGATCACTATTCTCAAGTTGGTGAAACAGGATGTCCTTATTCCCAAAACTAGCCTCTGATTTCTCTGTAAAGTTAGTTTGGATTTGAAGAACATAATTATCATCATACTGATCATATTTGGGCAAATCATCAACAACAAAAAAAGCGATGTCATCAAACACACACATTAGATCAGGAGCTTTCTCCTCCACGTATTGCTTTATAGATCTATCTTCTGATCTATGGTAGTTGGAATTAGCAGAAATTTGTTCATGATTCTTAATCTCTTCTTGCGCTGATGGCTGCAATATATTGGCCAAAGGATAATGGTAATCCTGCCATATAAGATCTTATTGATGATTGGTATCAGGAAAACAAACCTCATTCCAAACTACTGCTTGATTTAAGTGATTGGCCAATCGTTTCTCCTCTTTATTCTCCTCTGTATCCAAGTGCTCTAAATACTCTTCATCTTCACCAAATATAACAACCTTATCACATACAATAGGAAAATCCTCATCATTGTCTATGTCATATAGAAGCTTGCAAGGGAGTTGCAAACTCTCATTAATTTTGGATGAAAGATCATGATCTATCAAAATATGTTGCCTCATTTCATTTGTATGCAAGGAAAGAAAATTTGTGACATGGTTTTCATAAAATAATTTTGACTGTTATTTAACCTCTGAAGAAACCACCATTTGTTGAAGACTGTCTTGTAGTTCAATATTTTCAAGCTCTATTGCCTCTACCTCCAGATCTATGGACTGTTGTTGCTTTTCATTGCTATTTTCTATTTGAGCAATTTCAGGGAACTGCATTTCTTCTTTATTCTGATCAGTTTGTAGTGCTGCAAGAATTTTTTCCTGCGGGGAAACTTCATGGGTTTCTAAACAACATACATCATCTTTTTCTTTCGTAGGGGAAGATAATTAAAGCAAGGCTTCCACTTTTTGAAAAGGCTTCAACTACAGCAAGTTACTATCCAACCCAAACTGTGACATTATTAAGGATATAGTATGTAAATGTTAGAGTCAGAATACATTAAAAAACTGGATCAAAGTAATGTTTCAGCATTCAACCATTCACTGGTCCTTCTTCTATTTCTGTACCATCCAAGCTCTTCAGAAAGTAAGTATTGTTCCCTTGCAATGCCTGGATGATAAATGGCCCTTTCCACAGGAAGTCAAACTTCCCATGTCTTCCTTTGTCTTCTCTCCTGGAATCCCACCTTAGAACTTTGTCTCCAAGGTAGAAGTCTTCTGCTTTGGTCCTTTTATCAAATATTTTCTTGATTTTTTCTTGTAACACTTGGGATCTTTGGTGCACTTCTTCTCTGGTCTGCTACAAATGGATGGTCTAATTTATTCTCCTTTGAATGTCATTGGGTTCCACCTGAGCTTCTTGCAGTAATTTCATTACAGGAACTCCTAATGATGAAGGAAATACAGCCTCCATTCCATAAACTAACTCATAAGGGCTAGTTCCAATAGATCTCTTTGTAGTAAGTTTGTCTGCCCATAGTGCATTTGTAAATTTCTTGTGCCAGTTTTTCTTGTTCTCTTCCAACAACTTCTTAATAATATTAATCAGTCTTTTATTGGAAGAATCATCTAGACCATTACCTTGAGGGTAATAGGCTGTGGAATGGCCTAAAGTGATATGGTATTTGTTACAGAAATTTATCATTTTCTTGGACTTGAAGGCAGCAGCATTATCGATTATGATCTTTTCAGGACAGCCAAATCTAGACAATATTTTGGTTTCTAAGAATCCTATAATCACTATATCATTGGCTTATCTAGAAGGAATGGCTTCTATCCATTTGGTGAAATAGTCTGTGGCAATAAGAATCCATTTATGTTGGCCAGAAGAGGGAGGGTGTATTTCTCCAATGAAGTCCAAACCCCATTGTTGAAAGGGCTTTTCAGTGGAAATTGGTCTCAAGGGTAAGGGTAACAGTTTCCTTTTGCCTTAAAAAATTTGGCATTTGTGGCAAGTAGTGACAAATTTCTTTACATCAGCGAACAATGTTGGCCAGTAAAATCTAGCCCTTAGGATTTTGTCTGCAGTTGATTTCCAGTAAAGGTGTCCACCGCAGTCCCCTGCATGAAAATATTTGAGAACTTTGTTAGCTTCTTATTTTATTAAACGATTCAATGGAATACCTTCATGATTTTTCCAAAAGAGAGCATTATCTAAAATACAAAATTTTGAAGCTTTCATCTTTAAAAACCTTTTCTTTGTTCTGGATAACCCTGGAGGAGCCTGCAAGTTTAATAATATGATTTATATTAGCATACCAAGGTGATTCTAAGAAGGCTTGGCTGATTTGTGGAGTCGCCATCTCCTGTTCATTATCCAGTTCATTAATATCCAGGGCTTGAAAGTTTGTTTCAATCACGAGTTTAGCCAATCCCTATCCTTTTATAAGCTTTGTAGGTTTTATTTCAATATCATATTCCAATATATTATCTATCCATTTACCTCGTTTGCCTTCAATTCCATCCTGAGTTAGGATGTCTTTGATAGCAAATAAGCTATTACATGGGAGTACAATATATAGACTCTGAAGTCTTTAATAGCTTTCACAAGTGCAAAAGCCTGTTTTTCCATGATTTTGTAATTTAGAGGTGCATCTCTAAGTGCTTTACTGAAAAATGCTATGGGTTTTTCACATCCTTGATCATCTTTTTGCAGCAAAACAGTTGCTATAGTGTGTTCTGATGTAAATGAGAATATTATGAAGTCTCTATCGAATTTTGGACTTGTAAGGACTAGTGTTCTGGTCAAAGCCATTTTAATTTCTTCAAATGCTTGTTTGGCTTCTACTGTCCATTTAACCTTTGAATCCTTTTTTAACATATTTTTTAGCAATCTAATTAATTCAGCCAAATTAGATATGAATCTTCTCAAAAAGTTAATCTTTCCTAGGAAATCTTGAAGTTCTTTAACATTTCTGGGGTGGGGTATTCGCAGAATAGCTTCTATTCTAGTAGGATCAATTCTAATGCCATATTTGGAGATGATATGGCCTAACAGTTTGCCTTCTTCTAGACCAAACAAAGACTTTTTAGGATTTAATGAAATACCATACTTTCTGCATTTTAAAAACACTTGTCTCAAATGATCTAAATGTTGCTGATATGATCTAGAAAACACAGTGAGGTCATCTAGATATATAACCAGAAAATCGTGAATTTTTTTTTGCAAAAGCTATGTCCATTGCTCGTTGAAAGGTTGCCCCTACATTCTTAAGTCCGAATGGCATTTTAACATATTTGAATGTACCCCATGTTGTTGTAAATGTAGCCTTTTCTTGATCATCAGGATGAACCAGAATCTGATTAAAACCTGAAAACCCATCCAAAAGTGAAATCCTAGAAGCACCTACTACTCTTTGTAAAATATGATCCATCTTAGGTAAAGGGTAATTATCTTTCAAAGAAACCTTATTTACATTTCTTAATTCAACACATAAACTAATTTCTCCTGTTTTCTTCCTTGTAGGCACTAAAGTAGACTCCCACTCTGAAAATCTGATTGGAGCAATTATCCCTGCATCATGCATTTGTTTGATTTCTTTTTCAATTAAAGGAAGCAGTACAGAGATGATTCTTCTGAGCTTCTGTTTGAATGGTTTTTGATTTTCCTTAAGGGGTATTGTATGTTGAATTACAAAGGTGTCATAAGATTTTAGGTCTTCATAGATCCAGACAAAAACATCCTGGAATACTTTGATTAGTTCAACATATTTAAGTTTTTGATCAGGGGACAAATACCATTTTTGGATTCTCTTCAGTTCCTATGTTGTAGTATTCAATGTCTGTTTTTAGAGGTTCCATCTTGGGTTTCTTTGGAATATCTAAGAAATTAAAGAGATCTTCCAAAGGAGTTAATCCTTTGGGCAAATGATTGTCTTTCAAATTGATAATTTCAAATTCTCCTTCAATAATCTCATCAACATCTATTTCTTTAAGGTCCTGTATTTCCTTTTTGGTAAATTTCATTGGATGAAGCATTTGAGTTGCATTTTCTGCTGAAATGTTTGTTTCTATCTGATTTGTTAGATCAAACTCACTAACTGTATCTACATCTATGTTAGTGCTAGAAAATTCTTCTTCTAGGGTTAAAAAAATGTTGATCTGATTATCACTGTCAAACACTTGCCAGTTATTTACATTATCAGGTATGGCTGGCCTGTGTCTAATTTCAGCTGTGAATTGATGATTTGGTTCAAATGGTAATTTGCAGGTGCTGGCAAACATTGCCAGGCTATGAGCTTGCAAGTTATGTTTTCTCGGGATTTTGGCAAGCTGAGTTTCTAGAAATGTATTGAGAATCTCTATAGTTGTTCCTTTGTACTCTCTTAATCTGGGATCATTTGTTAAGAAATTCCATTTTATCTGTTGAATGATTAAATCAGAATCTCCTAGGACTGACACTCTAGTTTCTCCTAATTTCTTGACCAGTTTAAGACCTAGCAATAGAGCTTCATATTCAGCCATATTATTAGTGCACCTAAAGTTTAATCTGTAGGCATGGCCTTTAGCATGATTGTTTTCAAGATTGTGCACCCAGACTCCTGCTCCTACTCCTAATTTGTTCACAGAACAATCAAATTCTAAGTACCAAAGGATTTCATGTTCATAATTATTATCTGGAGTTTCAGGGATCTGTTTAATAGGGAGATCTGGTTTTTCAGTTTCTTTTGGTTTATCTGATGTTTCATGATTTTCAGAAATTTCTTGGATTCAGACACTAGACTTTTCATTTGCAATTTTTTCTGTTTCATCTGCTAGAACTTTTATTTCATGTGGGGGATCAATTTCAGCATTGTAAAGGATAAAAGAATCCATATCTGAATGTACTGAGTAGATAGGGAAATTTTGAGGTTTCTCTTGACTACTTACTACATACTTCATTAAGGTTTCTCTGTATAGTCTCTTGGGTTGACCAAACACTAAAATAGTAGCGTAAGACATGTCCAACTATAGAGATCCTTGAAGCTTTGCACCCCAATGTTAACGGGAAAAGTGTCTATTCAGAACAACCCTATCCCACTAAGGTGTGACAGTGACCTTAGAAACAAACAGGGAAAACTACTTTTGTATTCTTCTTTATGAACTATAAATGAAGAGGAATAGGATGAACCAACCTGTGTCTTGCGCTAGTCCTTTTGATCCAATCTCTCTCCTCTTTGACAGCTTCCAGCTACCTGCTCCCTTACTTGCCCAGCTTCACCAAGTTCCTGTAAGATCACAGAAGAAGAAAACTACACAAAGACATGGATTTATATTCATAAATAGCTTAGGATCAGATTTAAGCTAAACATGCAAACATAACAAACATCAATGATACACAAGCATGTAGGAGAAACTCAAATAGTTTTATTGATATAACAAGAAGATCTAGGAGGAGTTACAACCGATGATTCCTGATCCAGCATCAACCTCCCAGCAAAGGAATCCCCTCTTCACCTCCAACAAAGCATAAATCACCCAATACTCTGATATCTATCTCAAAACCAACAGCAATTCTCTGCAATGTACAAAATTCCAGCCTCTAGATCTCTGGGATGAGGGATCCATATATAGATGTATGCAAAGAGGATGAGTCAGCTTATAATTTGACTAGTGGCTTCTCTCTGTCAGTTCTTACTTCCACTTGGAGACTGAGAGCCTCTTACTCATCCTTGGTCGAACTCAGAGAGGCAAGTGTCATTGGGGAAGATTCTGGAAGCTTCCATTATCTGTCCACCTCGCGGAATGACACTGCCATTTGTCATTTCCCGCTCAACACACCCTGGTAGTGCATTTAGGTGCGTTGCAACGCACCTAGCTAGTGTACTTGGGTGCTATGCAACGCAGCTAGCTAGTGGAGCAGCTGAAATGATCCTGATTTGACTGATTCTGAGCAGTTTCTGGTGGAGAACTTCTGGGAGAAGCTGTAATTTGTTGACCTTGTTCCTTTAGGGGTCGGAACAACACTTTTAGGGACTTAGGATCCCTTGGCTTATGGACATTTCATGCTTAGAGCTGTAAGGCACAAAAATGTCTATAACAGTTGCCCCCTAAAGTATGAGGCCGTTTATCGGGTGAAATGCTTTATTAGGAGGATCCGAAGTTCTTTCAATGCTGGGAGGAGACCTGTAATAAGATACAATACAATACATTATCTTTATACTATTTTCATGATCTAGCTGAGGCGGGCATTCCCATGCTCAGCTTTATAAATTCATTTTCATGTACATAGGACAGACAATCGTCTGATGGTAGACTGATGATTCTGATAGAGCCATCATCCTTTTGGTAGGATGATTATCTATGCTGCAGTGCTGTACATTTCAATGTCTTTATTTTCCTGAATATATATCGCAGCCCGGATGGAGGAAACTAGATCCGGGGTCTTCAATCTCGTCCGATCTTCACTCGAAGTACAAGTCGATCCATGTGAGAAATGTTTTGAAGTCGAACATGGAAAGACATCGCTTGATTACCAGTCAATGATGTAAACTGTTAACAAGCGCGAGAGGAATCACCGATAATGATGATGACCCTGAAGGTACTGCAGTACAATTCACGTGGTGTGAATAAAGGACTTGGCGTCGAACACCACGCAAAATCTTTCGGTCGAAGGTCATTGATGTATACCTGTCGCCGGAAGTGAGAAACTTGCCATTGAGGCATGCAAGCTTCAAAGTACTGAATGGGGTGTTCCTAGATCAACTTCTTGGATAATGTGCTGGTGTCGACAAGAAGCGATCTGTCAAAGGAGGGCCTTAATGAATCCCACATCAATGACACGGAATGGAGCAAATGATTTTGATGGAGGTGAAAACGATCTGATGATATATGGTTCAGGATGGTGGTCATGAAAAAATGAAGTATAATGTATGGTAGTGGATGGGACACGAGTGACTTCTCTGGATGACTTCTATTGAACATGTCGGCGACACTTATGTGATGGATTGGTAGCATTTACCCCAAATGTGGATGGTATGGTGTGACCATGGTGATGTGACCGGTGAATGAAACAACCTAACCCGACTCAGGCACGGAGTGGAAGTGTCATGTTCAAGAGCGACTTGCTACCAATAAAGATTCTTTGAGTTTCTTCCCAATTTTTCCCCAGTCATTGCTGACCAGTACCTCTTTATTTTTGTCAAGCTTGAGGAGGATAACATATGCTTGTTCTATAATTTGCCCTTCGGGCAAACCCATCGCTATGTTTTAACGAGCCTAGCGATAGTGAAACTCGTTCTCGTCTAAAGACAAGTTTGTCGCTATTAATCTTTTTAACGAGCTTAACGACAAAGATAACTCGGTCCTTTTCATTTTTAGAGAGTCTAAAAATGTACGTAAAGATAACTCCAAAATTCCTTTTTCGTCATCTAATCCCTTAAGTCCGAAAAAGTATAAAACAATACAGAAGGGATGAATTTTCGATAGTTTTAACGAGCCGAACAAAACAAGCGCTCGATCTTTTTTTGCAATAATCCCTCAGGTCCAAAAAGATTAAAATCTAGAGGAGGGATAGCACTTCCAGTCGCTTTAACGAGCTGGAAGGCCAAAACTCGGCAATCTTTTCATATTTTACGAGTCAGTTGAAAAGAGCTTAAAGAAGACTCGTCTTTTGAGGAACGAGTGATAAAATGGGTAGCAGCTGATTCCAGGTAAGGTTTGGAATTTTCCAATCACGGCAGTGTCACAAGGATGGCTAGTGAAATCACTCTTCGTAGCTGTTCCTCAAAATGGGTAAACAATCAAATGGAGGTGAATGATCGGCCAAATGAAAAGTGGAGGTGACGGTGCAAACACGACCAAGGCTTTAATGGCTGAAATGCTTCATTCACGGTGGTTATTTACCGGGGAATAGTTCATTTTTTAACGAGCTTAAACGCGGGTGGAAACATTTGCTCATGTCTTATGTTTATTTTTTAACGAGCTTGAACTATGCGCTAAAACTGCTCGATTAATCCAGTCATATGATAAGAATGTCTCATATAAAACGGCAACTTTTAGATTTTTGCCCCACATCCTTTCTTTATGCAAGTTAGGTGACGACTAATCCTACGAGTTTAAAGGGTTAGAGGTCCTAAAAATTTAAAAAATAAATAGCCGCCCCTTGCTTGCACTCCAAAAGGTTTGCATGCCCCCAGGTATAAAATATGGTTTCAAAGTTACCCCTCAATTTGCAGACAAAACATTTGTTCTATCAGGAAAGGCCTACCTCTTACAGGTTACCCAAAGATTGTTCTATTCGCGGTGCAAACAAAACACTTCTTCGGTGATGTCTACCAAGATAAACAAAGGTGAGTGACGACGTCCGCCAACTCACATAACTTTGACAAGAGAATCTTATTCTAGAATAACCCCTCTTCCACCGACGGACGGGGTACAGACTAGTCATATTCTCCCGCGGAAACCTACCCTATACCCGAAGTTTTCCTGCCGAAGCAGACCAGGATGCATGCCCCCTGGGTTTCAGTCATATCCTTCCGAATTACTCGCGCTCATCGGGAGGACGGACTGGGGATTGAGACATTTCTTGCGTGAAGAGACCATTTAGGGATGGTGTATGACTATTTGCCATGCGTGATCCAGGAAATGAAAGTTGGTCCACGAGCTTGACCACTCTTCCTTCGTGCGGAAAACACATTACTCTAAATAGTGAGGAGGCGATGGCTCCCATGCAATAAATATAGTCTCGTCCAAGGAATAGGTTATAATCCAAGGGTCCTTGAATGACCATTACGTTCATTTGAACTGTCTTCCTTCTCAATGTTATGGGCACATTGGGAAGGATCCCTAAAGGTCGACTGGTTCCTTTATCAAAGCCTGTCAGATTTCTCATTTCAGGCAACAGCGATGGCGAACCAAGCACTTTCCAAGCAATAGAGGAAAGGATGATCACAGAAGCCCCCTCATCTATGATGGTACCAGCCATGACCATTCTATATATTTGAACGATAATTCGGAATGGTACACTTGCTGGTAAACGGGGTCTGCCTAGTTGATTCCAGTTGAAGGAGACAACTAGGTTGCTTGGAGGTGGGACCGAGTAGACGGCCGGGTATGGCTCTGACGAACTTCCTTCCTGCGGTAAAGGAATGGGTAGATTGCCCCCATGTTCGTCGGAGTCTGTGTTGATGAAGAGAATTTGGACGGTGTCATCCTTGTTCTCTTTAGTGACTGTATCATCCGAAGATAGAACCTCTGAAGGCAAGACCGGGTCAACTACCGCCTCGACCTTTTGACTTTCGTATGGTATGGATTCAGATGGTTTATCTTCGATGATAGGTGCTTTAGCCGACCACTTGAGCGGGCCAGGAGGAAGTCGTAACGGTGAAACCAGATGATCATCCAAAACTATTTTCGCTTCGTCTAAGAAGGGACAACGGTGGACGACATGATTGCCTTCGCACAGTTTACAAGGAAATCTAGCTTTCCTTTTTTGTCCTGGGGCTTCACTTTCGCTAGTTGACGGTGTGCTTTCAACATGATCATCAGAGGTTGATGACACCGGATTGTGCAAACGAGGAGACCAGTCCCTTCGTATCCGAGGGATGCAAGGACAATCTCTGTGAAAGTGGTCTCCTTTGCAAATGACACATGGCGATTTAGGCCTGGTCGGTGCAGTGTGTGGATTTTCGTTAGACGACACTCGTTTTTCCCCATTCGCCTTTGGCTCCTTCTTCTTCTTCTCTTTCTTCTTCTTCTCCTTCTTCTCCTTAGGAACTTGACTTTTGGCTTTGCAAGCCCCATCAAGCGAAGAGGAAGGGGGAGAGGAAGAATTAGAGGAAGTAGAAGGTTGGTGGGCAACTCTGGACTTGTCTAATTGCTGATTCGATTGTTCAGGAATGGTGGTGTTCTGAACGACATTGGTTGATAAGATCCATACTGGCAAGCCAATTGTCAGTCCTGGAAGCGACAATGTGGCCATATGGGGTGCACCAACATCTCCCCAAGAGGAGAAGGGACTAGGATTTCCACCAAGGGGAATTCCTTGGTTAGTAGACTCCATTTTCTCAACCTAAGATCAACGTAGGAAAAGGGTATGAATATTCCGTTTAAAATAAATTTTTAGATGCTTTGACACAACTTGTTTTTTCAATTTTTAAGAGTCGAGAAAAAACAAAAGATGACTCTAGTCTCCTTCGATTTTTAATGAGCCTGAAGTGACAAGTGCTCAGATGGACCTTTTCCGTTAAGGAGTCTGAAAAGGAACGAAAGGGACTGCTCTGGAGATCTAGGTAGAGGGAGTACCAAACCAATCGCAAAACTGCAGAATACTTTTTATGGTACGGCAGTCAATCTTCCCGAATGCTGTGTTCGGTGCATTGCGATCAGTAGGGCGGCCGACACGGCTTCCTATGGATAAAATGTTTTAAGCCTATAGGGGTCTCCCAATATATACTCGACGGTACGTGGGAGCACAAGTCTGTACTGGAACTTATCATCTCAAAGTGGAGGAATCACCTAACCATCAGTGAGGACAACAGTTACCAGGCTTTACGACGCCGGAATACGTCTCTAGCCTAGACCTCTAAATGTTGTGTGTTAAGTTCCAAAGCGTTGTTAGATTCATTCGATTTATTTTAAGTTTATCTTTCTTAGAAGTTTGCATTTTGGGATCACCACGAGATGTAGATGTAATTCCTAAAATGCAATCTAAAGATGATAAGCAAACTTTTATCTCTTTTCAGCAATGAAAATCCTAGCTACAAGGGGAAAAGAAAGACACAATCTTTTCTCAAAGAGCAAAGAGCACACTGTAAATGCACTTTTCCTAAATCAAGCCAAACAGACTATCAATATGCAAATGCACATGTGCATGTATTTGTTTTCACTTTCTTAATATTGATGCCTAAAAAGAAAGTTGATGTACAAATCTGAATTTGCTTTCAAGTGACAAACACAAACAAGCTTCTTTTCGAAATCAAAAGGTAGAGATGATTACGACACTTTATGATTTTGAAATAAACACTCGTTTCGACACTAGAAAGTCATAAATTCAAACCAAAGGCAAAAGTAAAAGCATAATCGACTGTCAACAGCAAATGAACTTTCTCCTAAGATCAAAATCGACACTTACGACAGATCTAAATCAAAGGACGACAGTATGACTATTCTACTTTTTCAATGGAAAACTGTAAACGATGTAACAATCACACAAAGAAAATCTACAATCTTTTTGTACAAAGGAGGCAGAATTAAGGAAAAGAAAAGGGGTTTTTAAACAGACACACACTGATCATAGGCTGCAAAAATCAGAGACAAAACTGAAAAAATGAAGCAAAGAACCTCAGTTGCACAGGGCTAGGCTGATTAGCGCACCTGTTACACAGAGAAACTGGATTGCAGCGCAGGTAGCCCTCTCGGGAACTGCGTTGAAATGCAGAATCTCTTCACAGAGCCTGCGCTGGGGCAGAAACGAGAATTCTATCCGGGTTTTGGGTCACGGTTTGCAGTTTAATCTATGTTTTTTTGGCCGAGTAAAAGCAATCAGTAATGCACAATCAGAGGGTAGATTTAAAAGAGGTCTAAGAGCTATCACAAAGGGTAATATTGTGAATTAGCTGTTCAAATCATAAACAAATCCAGTGAATGAATTGAAGTAGCATATGTCTACTTTGCATTTGATAATGGCAAATGCAGTTCGATTGCTACTTCTGTGTTTATGAGAAAAACAACAAGAGAAACACAAACAAACTAATTAGACACGATCCCCAGCGGAGTCGCCATTTTGTTAACGGGAAAATTGTCTATTCAGAACGACCCTATCCCACTAAGGTGTGACAGTGACCTTAGAAACAAACAGGGAAAACTACTTTTGTATTCTTCTTTATGAACTATAAACGAAGAGGAATAGGATGAACCAACCTGTGTCTTGCGCTAGTCCTTTTGATCCAATCTCTCTCCTCTTTGACAGCTTCCAGCTACCTGCTCCCTTACTTGCCCAGCTTCACCAAGTTCCTGTAAGATCACAGAAGAAAAAAACTACACAAAGACATGGATTTATATTCATAAATAGCTTAGGATCAGATTTAAGCTAAACATGCAAATATAACAAACATCAATGATACACAAGCATGTAGGAGAAACTCAAATAGTTTTATTGATATAACAAGAAGATCCAGGAGGAGTTACAACTGATGATTCCTGATCTAACATCAACCTCCCAGCAAAGGAATCCCCTCTTCACCTCCAACAAAGCATAAATCACCCAATACTCTGATATCTATCTCAAAACCAACAGCAATTCTCTGTAATGTACAAAACTCCAGCCTCTGGATCTCTGGGATGAGGGATCCATATATAGATGTATGCAAAGAGGATGAGTCAGCTTATAATTTGACTAGTGGCTTCTCTCTGTCAGTTCTTGCTTCCACTTGGAGACTGAGAGCCTCTTACTCATCCTTGGTCGAACTCAGTGAGGCAAGTGTCATTGGGGAAGATTCTGGAAGCTTCCATTATCTGTCCACCTCGCGGAATGACACTGCCATTTGCCATTACCCGCTCAACGCACCCTGGTAGTGCATTTAGGTGCGTTGCAACGCACCTAGGTAGTGTACTTGGGTGCTATGCAACGGAGCTAGCTAGTGGAGCAATTGAAATGATCCTGATTTGACTGATTCTGAGCAGTTTCTGGTGGAGAACTTCTGGGAGAAGCTGTAATTTGTTGACCTTGTTCCTTTAGGGGCCAGAACAACACTTTTAGGGACTTAGGATCCCTTGGTTTATGGACATTTCATGCTTAGAGCTGTAAGACACAAAAATGTCTATAACACCCAAGATCTAGACAATAACATGCCATACTTTGGTGGAATATCAGCTACTTCTATGTCCATTAAGATGGTTTTGGTAGGATATTAGACTGGTGATACACATAAGTCTTTGATTAAACCCAAACATTTGACCTGACTTGAATCAAAAGAGAAAAGGTCTTTATATGGCCTGGTGATGTCAAGGTCTAACCTCTCCATTAAAAATTTAGGCATTAAGTTATGGGAAGCACCAGAATCAAACATGGCATTATGAAGTATTTTATCATGTATGTTTAGACCTACATAGAAAGGAGGAACTTCTCCCTCTACTATTTTTCCATTTACTCCAGGGCCAAATATCAATTCAGGTTGGCCATCAAAAACATTTACTGAATCTTTGTTCACAGAAATTTTGAGTGATCTGCTGATTTGACTTCTGTAGACATCATGACTAGCTAATTCTAATAATGGAATAACTATCTTTAGTTTGCCTACTTTTGTCTCAAGATTAAAAGGTTTTTGGTTTTAGTTCTTGTATTTCGGACATCTGGATTTTCTGTGTTTCTCTCCTCTTCGGGAGTGGGATTATGGGCTAAAGTTGCTTCCAAATCAAGTTCTAGAGGCTCTTCTACTTTTCCTTTAGAAGGAATAGAAGTGGAAGGTTGTCTATTAGGTGGTTGATTATCTGATACATCTTCAACAATTGGGTTATTAGGGTTAGGATCTGTTTTAGAAAGAATATGTACAGGGGGGTACTAATCTTACATTTGTTAGGCTGCTTGGTATCTTTCTGTTTACTAGTTTCAGGGATATCTATTCTTCTGCTCCTCAGATTGTATTGTTTGTGGACTTCATAAATGGCTGTATTATATCCCTCCCTAAAGTCAAATGATTCACCTGACTGAGTTTGGAATTGTTTAAGGATGTGAGCTTTTTGATTCTCTTGGGTCAAGAAAACTTGTTGTTCATTGTTGCGTCCCATCAGATTAATTTGAGTGTCTTCTGTTGGTTCATCAGAAGTTGATGCTTCAACGTAATTTTCTTGAAATGGGGGCCTAATATTTTGGTCAGGCCCTGTCTTTCCAGTGTTAGGATTTTGGTTCTTCCTGAAATTTGGATTTCTCCCAGTATTGCTTGGTTGACCATCCCAAGGGGATTTTCTCTCGATTGTTTCTACTCTATCTCCAAGTCTATCGATTCCTTTAATAATCACATCTAATTTTTGTTCTAAGGCAGAAGGTTCTTCTTTGAAAGGTGTCCTCCTTTCAGCTCTGGCTCTAGATCGTTTAGATATCAGGTTGGCCTCAACACTGACAGCTATACTCTGCATCTCTTCTAAGTTTCGATGAGCTCTTTCCCTAAGTTGGTATGCCATATCAGAATCAAATGCATCAGGGAATTTTATCAAAGCCAAATCTGGAGGAGGCCTGAGATTTTGAGGAATAGCATTGTAGACAGTATTGAATCTAGTACAGTAATCTTGGACAGTTTCTTGTGTGCCTCTTCTTAGGTTTTCATACTCCGATAAAATGTGGAGAGGATCTTTCTTCTTTTCCCATCTGTTCAAGAAGGCCTGATAAAGAGCTTGTGGGTCATTGATACTGTTTGTAGGGAGAGTTCTAAACCAGGTTTTAACATCTCTAGTTAAACTTTGAACAAATACTTTCATTCTAACAGCATCAGCATCAATCTCATAACTTTCAAAATAATCGGTCATTTTATTGGTATGTTGTTGAGATGTGTAAGTGCCAGTACCTTCAAAAGAAGGGATTTTTCTTTGATAGTCTTGGGGCATAGCCCCTGGATAAGCAGGTAAGTGCAGGGGAGTAAATCGGTTTGCCATAGTTGCAGAAATAGATGTGACAATTGGAGGAGTAGGGATAACAATGGGAATGTGTGTTGTAGATGGAGGAGCGGAAAGGGTAGTTTGAGGTGCTGATGGTGAACTTGGGGAAGCTGCAGTAATCATAGGAAGGTTTGGTGTTCTTCCAGAGGTAAGCTCAGATTGAATGGAGTTCTGCAAATGTTTGTTAAGGTGTGAAGTAACAACTTCAATCTGCAAATTTTCAATGAATAGTGTATTTTGAACTATGTGGGTTAACCCATATTCTCGAAAGGTCTCAAATAGAGAGTTTTTAAAATACTTATCAAAAGGTTCATCCTCAGGGTAGATCCACCTCACAGGACAGGATCTTGATCTGTACAGAGGCCGAGAACTAGCAGAATTTTCTTTGCTCCCTTGTCTTCTAAGAATCCTAGGAATCATATTAGGATTTTCAAACACAGGTGGGGGATTAGGATCAGGATTTGATCTGGTGTAATGAATCTTTTCTGAGGCCAATTTTCTAGGTGTGTTTTTGGTTTTTTCTTGAAATAGATTTGACAATACAACTTTAACAGTTTCTTTAAAAGATTTTAGATGTGGGAGTTTTGAACGTTCTTAAAGACTTATTTTAAAAGAGGAACTGATCAAGTATTTGAAACCAACTATCCAATCTATAAGCTAGACCGAAGATAGACTGAAGTAGCATTTATTTACTTCTGCAATTGCAAAGCAAAAGCATTTCAAAGGCTACCTGGCTAACTTCAGGCTCTGTCTATAGCTTATGAAATAAACAATAGTAATAAACAATTATTCAGTTCCCCAGTGGAGTCTCCAATGATGTTATCACTCAGGTTTTCCCCAAAGTTGTAAGAAAGGGAAGGATGCCGAGGTAACCACAGACCAATCTTTTAGATATAGAATCTAGCCAATCTATATCCAGAGAGAGCTCTCTATTTATGATTTAGCTTTGTTTTGAAAGGTATTAGGCTAGTTATGAAGTTCAAAGGTTTTGTTTGAGTTTGGGTGGTGAGATTCAATAGAACAGAGAGGTAAGATAGAGCAGTTCAGTCCATTGGGCTAATGTAGTCAAAGAAGATGGCTTTCTGGATTTGGTTTCTTAACAGAGGATGGTTTCACAGAGCAAGGTGGTCAAACATGGAACAAATCAAGACTTGAAACAGATGGAATGGGCTCAAATTGGGTGAAGGGCAGTTAAGAATCCTTCAACCTATTGAAAGAGGGAAAATGGATGATTACTGATAATGAGCAGTTAAGTATTATTTGGAAAATAATCAATATGAAAGAATCAGGAAACAAGAGTAATTAAGAGTTCACTTCTTATCCAAAATCTGAAGAAAACACAGAGAACAATAAAGACAGAAAACATAGTGCAATCAAGCATATTATGAAATTAATCTTATCATCCAGATTTGTGAAACATAGATGATATAATAAACAAGAAAACTGTAAAACACAAGATATATAGGACTTATTGATCCAGTGATTGATTCAGGAAGTCTGTGACAAGTCCTCTGCTTCAATTCTTCATCTAGTAGGCCAGACAACAGTTGATTCCAACAGCTTTTTATTCCAAAAGTTCAATATTACAGCAGAGTCTAGAAAATCCACCCCACCCTACAATACTCCAATGGAGAGGGTATTTATGCTACAAATTTTTACAACAAATATCTCACAACAGCTGTGAGATAATATCTTGGGTATGTAAAAATATTTTACAAGTAAAATAGAAAAAACCAGTCTTCTTCAGTAACTCTGCACTAGCTGCCTGTCTTAACTGATAGTCTTAAATGCTGACCTGATACTCTTTAATTTTGATCTGCCACATTTAATTCAGATCTGCTTTGCCTTTAATGCTGCTCTGATACACTTTAATGTTGATCTGATACACTTTGACTTGTTCAGCTCTATTCATCTTTGTTTACCTTCCTGCAGTTAATTTCACAAAATTCTCCTTTTACCCACGATAACAGCGCAGCTAGGGATCTCTCTGTGGATGGTATGTTGAGTACTTTGGAGATTTTGCTAAGAAGTTTCCATAAATCAGTGCACCAATTCATGGCTTCTGAGATAGCTGAAAAGGTATAGAAATTGTATAATGGCGGGTTTGAATGGTCGCGAGCTCGTTGCTGGAGTCTTTGTGGTTTGGTAGCGGCTGAAACTGGAGTAGTGGTCGTTATTTCTTCATGGGAGTTCGGGGTGTTATATGCAGCGTATAACACTGAAAAACATTTTTTGCCCGAGAGCGCGATATGCAAAAAAATATAGCCAAAATGACCTTTTACCCTTTTATTTGACAAAATGAAGTTTCGGCTGGATTTTTTGATTTGATGGGTGGATGACGTAAGTAGTACGAATGACGTCAGCGGGAATACGGGGCAGATGACATGGTGGGTGACGTCAGCAAAAGGTGATGTCAATGGATGACATCAGCGAGGGGCGGTGGTAAACGGTTTTGCCCGCACCGCTTTTGGGGTTGGGCGGTTTGGATGGAGGGTAAGCGATCACCCCGGATGGGCGACGCGTGGCAGAGGTACGGCGGAAAACTGCCAGCTGATCGTGCGTTAACGCTCGACGATTAGGGGGTCACGATATTGATCGTCGACCGTTGGATGGTGGAGCAGGGATCGGACGGCGGACGTGCTTTGGAGATGGCGGGAGGTTAATGTAGCGGGCCCGGTTATAATAAACTGTGTTTTTAATATATCGCGGTTGTTTTCATGGTCGGAGTTTGGTTATTTAATTAACCCGGATGGTTAATAAAACCCAGATGGCGCGCAAAGAAGGGCTATTAATAAGTTTCAAATAAACTTATTAATTCCATGTTAAAACGGTGCTATGGTCGTATTTCAACCGAGGGCGGGAATATATTAAAAATCAGGTTTTTCTAATGTATTTATATAATACGGGATGGGTAACATTTATATGGGAGTTTATATAATAAACATGTTAATTGTTAATATGAAAAAATGTAATGAACAACGTTAAGTTAAAACGTTTAGAAATTCACATTAAAACTTAGGCTAAAGTGGGATAAAGGGGTTTGTACGAGAAATATGGCCACTTTCCTAAGTAAAATAGGGTTTTACTTAGGCAATCTTTATGAAACGAAATGAGTGGTTTATGAGGGATATTAAGAACAGATCTTAATACTTTGAGGAAATTAGTGAATGATTAGGGAAAAGTATGAAGGGGAGTTAGTTATGTAACCTTGCCTTGCTTGAGCTGCTCCAAGTCTAATGTCCGCCATTGCACTTGTGATAGAAGTGAAAGTTAACACATTTTTAGAAACATAATCCATCACAGGTATCATTCTGCAACACCAATCTACCTACCCTGCCTACTTTGCCTAGCATTTTTTCCTTCTTTATTTGGGTGCACTTAGACTAGCAAACCCTTTTCAACTTTTCTTTTCTTTGCATGGAAAGCCTACCTACGTTTGCACTTATAACATCCAAGGGCTCAGATTTAACTGTTGAGCTCCTTTGCTTCTCTACCTATCTACTTATCTGCCAAGATTAAACAGTTTGGTCAGATTTTATTCTCTATCTCTAAAACATGAAATTCAAACATGAACTAGCCAAGATTAAGCTGTTTGGCCATTCATCAATTGTGGCATGAATTAACAAGCTGCACATACTGCTTTATTTGCAGAAAATGAAAAAGTAGTGGCATTTTGTACTTGCACACTTTCCTGGTATTTCTTTATTTGGGGTTCATTTCTTTTCATTTTTTGACCACTTTATTCTTTTTACCCTTTGATTTTTCTTTTAGGGCATACCCTCTTTACATTTTTTACATTTTTTGATTTTTTGATAATATGGAAAACCTTTGCAACAAGGAAAGGGATGAACATATTACAAAGCTCAACAAGTCAATCATGAAATATGACACCTATTGGTATAGGAGTATAACAGATACTTTGGTAGTGTGCACCTTCCCCATACCTTGTTCCACCACCATACACCTTCCCAACACTTCCTTTCACCTTCCATACATTCCTACATCTTTCAGCTAAGTTTCCTGTAGTAAACAAGGACATCCTATAGTAACTATAGGTAATCCTGTAGCAACTACAAGAAACCCTGTAGTAGCCTGTTTTAGACTTTTTCGGAAGGAATGATGATCAGAGCTTAAGTTAGGCCTTAAACTTGACATCCAGACCCCTCAATGCCATTTTTGACCAGTTTTCCCATACCTTCTTTCCCTGCAAAATATCAGTTTGTTTAGCTTAAATTTTACATTTCTAAACTGAAAACCAAAAGACTCTTTCTGCAAAATTTAGCTAGTGCATGCATGCATCAGTCTTAGCAATGTTAGGATCATTCCCATGCTTACCTAGTCCAGATAACTAGATGATAGAATGTAAGGTTAAATTAGGGCTCTTCTGCAAGTAATGTGTGCTAATTCTTAGCTAGGTAATTTCATGTCATTTCATAGTACTTTCTTTTCAGCACTTTCATTTCCTTAACATAGGTAAGCATTTACTTTTTTCATTAGAGATAGCTTTACATTCACTATCAGTAGTCAGACTCCTTCTAGTCAATAGAAATTGTTTTGAAAAACCCTAGTGGTCTATCGCCCTAGTTGAGAAGTGAAAAGAGTAGACTCTTGCATCTATTGTGCATATAGAATTGTCACCTCCAAGTTTGTACAAACCCCAGGTTGATAAAGTAAAGTTAGTCACCCTAGGATTTGTAGCATCCTTGCTACAATATTGGGGTTCATCACCGTTCAAGGGAGATATGGTTATGTTCTAATCCAGGGTTAATGAATTTGGTTTTATGAATGCTTCACCATATAAATATATGTATTGTAACACTGAAAGGAACATAATGAAAAATCAATTTGGTAGTCTTAGTTTTGGGATCCAGGGGAAAATGTTTGTGTATATTTGTTTTATATTTTATTATCTCACCATTGTTTATTTTATCATTTTATAATTGATATGCAAGTAATTTCTGTACAGTGTTAAAACCTACATTTGGTATAAGAGTTGTTTCAACTTCAAGGGGACACCTTGGCTACCAAGGGGTTTTTCTCGGGCCTGTGATATACCACGTTTAATTAGAGATTTGCGGGATTGATTCTTGCAATGAAAGAGGATGGCAAGCCGTGGAAAGATAGAGAACGAGAAATTTGATGGTCATAGTTATGAGTTGTGGAAGATTAAGATGGAGGATACACTGGTGGATAAATATCAGTGGATCATGGTAGATCCGGGTACTAAACCGTAGGAAATGTCAGAGGAAGACTAGGTGAATATGGATCAGAAATCAAAGAGAACAATATGGTTGTGAATCTCAAATTCAGTATTGTTCAATGTATTAGGGGAAGCTATGGTTAAGAGTTTGTGGGACAAGATAGGGATTTTGTACCAATCTAATTCTCTGGTGAACAAACTATTCCTACTGAATGCCTTTAATACTGTTGTAAGCCAATTTTTATCTGTTGATATTAAAATTTCTGAAGAATGCAAGTGAATCAGTTTGTTGTGTTCTCTACCAGATTCATTGGATAGTATGGTTGTTGCAATAGGTAGAAATACAACTACCTTGAAGTTTGATGAAATAGTCTCATCCTTGCTGTCGGATGAGATGAGATGGAAAAATATGGAGGGACAAAATGGAGAAGCCTTGTATGTATGAGGACAGTCCCCCCCCCCCCCCCCCCCAAAAAAAAAAGGTACTTGAGTGGGAGATCTAAATCTAGAGGGAGATATAAGTCTCTAGGAAAACCTATAAATGTGTGTTAGGAATGCAGAAAGGAAGGGCACTTAAAAAAGGACTATATATCTAAAAATCCTTAGAGAGGAAAGGGATCTAATGATTCTCCTTTTACAGAGGTAAAAATAGCCTCAGATGAAGGTGGGGATGTGTACTTGGCTTCTTCTTCAAGTACACATGGAGATCATGAGGCATGATTGATTGTCTCAGGTGGATACTTTCACTTCACTCCCCATAGGGAGTGGTTCTTCAAGTATGAGAAGTATGATGGCAGTGATGTCTTCTTAGGGGATCACAGGAAGGCTAGAATCATCGAGAATGGAAAATTGAAGTTGAAGTTGCAAGGTGGAAGGATTAGAACACTTCCGATTGTTCTACATATACCTGCATTGGCTAGAAATATGATTTCTATAAGAAAGATGGATGATGGAGGTGTAAAAATATTGTTCGAGAAAAATGCCTGCAAGATAGTTTGGGGAGCACTAGTAATGATGCAGGTATTTTGGATTGGATCTCGGTACAAGATTTTGGGTAACACTGTTATTGATGTGTGCAACATTTTTGTGGCTCCTGAAAGTGGAGAAAACAATCTAGTGGTTTCTTGAGAAAATACCATGCTATGGCATTAAAGGCCTAGACATATTGGAGAGAATGGCCTTTGAATACTTCATGGTAATAGTATGATAGAATGTATTTCTAATTTCTCTATGGATTTTGATTTCTATGAACATTGTGTATATGGGAAGCAAAATCGAGTCAGTATCCCCTTTGGTGTTAAGAGGGAGATAGGGATATTAGAGCTTGTGCACATTGATGTGTTTGGACCTGTGTCAGTTCAATGGTAAAATTTGTGTACTATGTATCTATTGACATGGCGAATTTTCTCTATACCAACAAGGGGAACTAACCCGATCACAGACCCTAATTAGACCTGCTTTTGTTTGGAATGGCTAGTTCCAACGGGTTTTAGGGGACCCCGTAAACTATTAAATGCGTTGAAGGATTGCTTCTGGGAAGAAGACATCAATTAAATCAACAAAACAAAACAGCTAAACTCTATGTATTGAATCCTATCTACACTTCTTCTAACTACTCTAGTCTATGTCCTAACTATCCCAATCTATCCTGCAGGAGCAAACAAGAGGTTAAACATCATATATAAATCCAAAGTCCTAATGAATCAATTACTGGTCCACATAAGAACAAGGCTGTATTAAATCCTAATTGCAATCCAATTACTTATACAGGAATATACATTCCTTTCCATACAAATAACACTTGCAACTAATGTTTAACAAAGTCTGGAATCAACAACCTTTCATGAATTATCAATGCTATTGAATTACATCCAAATAACCATGAATAAAAATGAACTGCTAGTTACCAATATGCATAAAGCAAATCACATTTTTCTTTATACAAGAGACAACACACTGATTCTAAACATATCAGAGAAAAGGGAACTAAATCTAAAACACAGGCTCCTTCTTGAACCAATCAGATTTCTTTATTCAAAATAAATCAAAATTGTTCTCTCCAAACAAAAATCCATTCTCTCCTATCTGAAGGGAATATTTATGCATCTGGAAATGAATCTTGGTCTTCCCTTAACCCTTTCACCTTCCCCCCGTTTTCTTCGATATATAGATTAGAATACACAGATGAAGAACAATCAGTGTCACTGCTGACACGTAGAGGGCACTTTCTGTCATTGGAGCGCTTCGTTTCCTGGGGAAATGAGTAGATGTTGATTAGAAGAGGATGACTGTGTGTCATCTCTTCATGATGATATTTGGGGCAGTTTCGCTTTCGGAATACACAGGCAACACTTGGAAACCGATTGAGAATGCCAAAGGCCGGCTCTTTCAACAGAACACATCCGCATATATGAGTTCTCCGGATCCGCTTATGCATCCTTTACTCCTTGCCTGTAGAGATAATCGACACCAGTCATGCTTATGAAAATATGATAGAAATGCTTTTAAAAACATAAGTCTTGCCTTCATTGAATGTTTATTACATCAAATGTGAAAGAATCGGCCCCTGATTTTAAATTTATGCATTGATTAAGTCATGCGAGTGCGAATTTGATTTGTATTAAAAATCATGGCATAACACATAATCGGATGGAATTTCAGAAAGGGCCTGAGTGGTAACCAGTATTGCGAGGAAGGCCCCTGATTCCACTCTTCAAGTGACACGTAGTAGCTAGGAGGAAAGAGGATACCACTTTTCAGGTGGGTATTCCTCGAGCTACTTGTTCACCCGAAATCGATGTGGATCGTTGGATCCACGAGGGTAGATCAATGGTGGAGGGACTTGACACAGGAAAACACAGAAACCCCATGGCCGGGCCGTACAGCCGGACTTGAAATATTGTAGATGGGAACCTATACCCTATCGGGTCTGCCATATGGGTTTTTCCATTAAAAATTGCGACCAAAGCATTTTATCGAATACACAGGAATATACGTGAAAACCCACAGCCGGGTTGTACATCCGAACTTCAAAAATTATATACCGGAGCCTATAATCATCGGCGGGTCTACGGTATAACACTATCCTTTGAAAATTGGGTCTGAAGCATTTTAACGAAAATACAAAGGAATACATGGGAAAAGTTGTGGCCAGACCGTACAACCGGACTTCAAAATTTATGCATCCAAATTGATAATTATCGGCGGGTCCAAAATATTGTAGCGCACCTTATATAAAGCTCTTGGGTTTCGCCGATTGCGATATGTGATTGGGGCTCTAGACCCGATAATATATATATACTGCCCTTAATAATCCTGGTGGGTCTGCAACGTAAGCCTTCCCTTTGAAAAACCTTGACTTCAATGTTTTTCTGAAAAACACAAGAATATACGGGAAAACCCACGTCGGGCGTACAGTCGGACTTGAAATATTATATGCCCGGATCTATAATCATTGGCAGGTCCGATGTATAACGATGTGCCTTATATATAGGCCCCAGACCCCACCGATTGCAATATGCGATGGGGCTTCTGGACCCGATAATGTATATATTGTGGTTAATAAAGCCATTGGGTCCGGTAAACAATGGCGCGCTATATACATAAGCGTTGGACTTGGACGATAGTGATATGCGATATAGCTTTGGACCCGAAATATATAAATTTGGGTTGATAGTGTCGTCGGGTCCAAAAGAGAGCAATACACAATGTTAATTGCGATAAGCCAAAAAGGGGTGATTTATGAATATTTTTGAGTATTTCTATTATAAAGAGTTATAATGGAGATGAAGGTGCAATGGAAGGTTTTTGAGGGTTGAAAAGGTCCCAATGGAGGATATGAATGAAGGACTAGAAAGGATTATAAATGGGTTGTGCAGCAGATGTTTAAAGAGGAGCTTAACCATTAGGAATTGGAGATTTGGCTCGGAAACGAGTTAAAGTCTCTGGAATAAACAGATCATTCAGAGAGGTGGAAGATCAACTTTAGGGGACCCATTCAAAATTCCTACAAAGGAAGGTTTTGATAGGGTGGTAGTTGTGGCCACAACAAATGGCGAACTATTGGGCGAACCAGTTATCTCTATTTCCAAATAAACCTCAGATCAATAAAACATCAGGGTGTTAAGATAAAATTGAAATGCAAACTGTATAGATGAACAGGCATGGGTTCCACTTCAACATTAATTGCTTCAGGTTGGATAAATACAAATAGCTTCTACTTACTGATAGGTTTTTGACAGGCATTCTCCAATGGTGATATTATGGAATTTATTGACCTTCCTTTACCTGTTTCCTACTTTCAAAAATCCTTTTGGGGCCATCACTAGTCTGTCAATACCTGCTTAGGTGTGTACCTCAACTCTTTATTGCTATATGATTGAATGGGGTGCAGTCATGGATCATGCCATATTTTTAAACCGCTTAAGTAAGGTTGGTCTCACTGTATCAACTGGTACTCTGACCCCAACAATAGTACTTACTCTAACCGGCTTCCCAAACAACCTGTCCTTCTAGATTGGCACAAGGACTTGACATTTCATTTTCTTTTGAATAAGTCCTTCCAGTTTCAGGCATAAGGACTAGAGCACAATTGGATTTTCCACATGGTATATGACAGTGAGTTTAGCCCATGAAAGGAGATTTACTTGTAGATAACATGTATTGGAAAATTTAGTGTGGCGGAAGGAACCAATGGAGAATGACTGCAAACCTTACAGCCAAGTATAGGCTAGGTTTGAGTGGGATTTATTCAAAATGCAGCATCCCTCCATGCCAGTCCAGTTGTAGTTACACATTTTTTTTGTTTTATAAAGATGCCCCTACATGCTCCATATATCCAAGTTATCCACAGATCTTACCCAGTTCCCAAAAAATGCCAATGAGTGGCTTTGGTTTGAATTCCACAGCTAATTTTCAAGTTCTCACGAGATGATTGAAAATTTGTTTGATTCGCAAGGTAATGATAGATTTAGGATCAACAGACTTATCATCAGGTTAATGAAGGAGGCAAAAGCTGAAGGTGGCAAATGCAAGCAATCTGAAAGGTAAAAGAAGACTGGAGGACCAAAATTAGCTGGATGAAAAGGAATGCAATTCAAAATAGAAGGAAAATAAACTTTGTAGAAAATAAGAAAGAAAAAATGGAAATGTAACTAAACTAATAGCAAAAATAAAATGAATCCTAACCTATTCAGGAGGTAACCACCATGTGGTGGCTACTGGAAGTATCTCTTCAGATGTTGGCCATTAATAGGGAGTTTTTCAGTTTCTCCCTGTAAAGTTTTCAACCTATAAGTTCCTTGACCAATTTTTTCCACAACTTGGAATGGGCCCAGCCATAAGTGTTGGACTTTCATGTGTTTACCTTTTGGCCCATTTAACTTGTCCCATTTCAGGACTAGCTCTCCTACTTGGTAATATTTATCTCCTGCCAGATGGTGATCGAACCACCTCTTCACAATCATTTGGTGATTACTGAATTTAATCCTGGCTTTATCTCTCAGTTCCTCGAACCTCACCAGTTGGTTGATCCTCTCTTGAAGTAAGGCCGAAGGGGTTCCTATTGAATCTTGGGAGAGCTATAAAGAGGGAAGAGTAATGTTTGGAGGCAAGATGGCTTCCTCTCCATAGATGAGGAAGTATGTGGAGTTTCCTAAGGCCACTTTATGGGTGACCCTATTGGCCCAAAGAGCATTAGTTAGAGCATTTTTCCAGTTCCTCTGGTTATCAGTGACATATTTACGGATTATGCGTATGAGGTTCTTATTTAAGGACTCTGCAACTCCATTTACCTGGGGGTAATAGTTTGAGACATACCTGATGTGAATTGATTTATCAATAGCAAATTCAGTCAATTTTAGTGATGAAAAGTAAGAAGCATTATCAAATATGAGAGCATCAAGGATGTCATACCTGTTGATAATGAATTTCTCAATAAATGATATTACCTCGTTTTTGTTTACTTTCCAAAGCGGGATGGCTTCGGTCCATTTGGTGAAGTAGTCGGTCGCTATGAGAATATACTTATGCTACTGTGAGGAGTTTGGAGTGATCTCGCCTATGATATCTAGGCCCCATAGTTGGAATGGGCAATAAATCATAACGGGCCTGAGGGGGACAACTGGCTTTCCTTCTCGTCCTGCGAAGGTTTGACACACTTTGCATTTGCGAGTGTAGGCATGTGAGTCTCTAAACACTGTGGGCCAATAATATCCAGCTCTTAATATTTTGTGAGTAGTGGTCTCTCTGCCGTAGTGACCACTTGCTGGGCTGTCGTGCATTTCTTTCAATACAAGGTTGGCATCATCCTTTTCCAAACACCTCAGCCAGATTCCATCATAATTTTTTCTGTATAATGTGTCATTGGCCAAGTGATATTGATTAGATTTCAATCTGAGTGCTCTGCATCACATGTGTTTAGGACATGATCCCCGTGTGAGATAGAAGCGTATGTCGTAATACCACGACTTAGGATCGAAAAGGGCTTCTGATGATTCGCATTCATATATCAACGCTTCATTAATCCATAGGGGCTCCTCCCTGCGTTCTACTTGTTCGTTTTGCATGCTCTACAGTTCTAATTCTTCGAATGCCCCTTCTCTATCTGCCAAGGCTTCTGTTGCTAGCCTGCATAACCCCTGCCTTCAGACTATCTTTGCTGGCTTAATCTCAGGGTCGAATTCTTGAAGTGCGGTGATCCAATTCCCTCTCCATTCACCCATTTCTTTCTGCACAAAGAGGACTCTCACAACAGGATGGAAACAATTACTTTAGTCCTGGCCTTTGATAAATAAGGGTGAAATTGTTTTATGGCTTTAAAAACCACAAAGCCTTGTTTCTCCACGTCTGGGTAGTTGAGTTCTACTCCTTGGAGATTAGAACTTATATAAGAAATAGGGACTTCATCGCCATCATCATTTTTTTGAGTGAGAATTGCGGCATATGAAAGATCAAAAGCAAAAGTGTACAAGAGGAATTCCTTGCCGAAATTGGGGTTGACCAATGCAGGAGCTTCTGCGATGGCTTCCTTGATTTGCTAAAATGATTTCTTAGCTTCATCACTCCACTTATACACAACGTCTTTCTTCATCATTCGCTGCATGGGGCACACTATTTCCGTGAAACTTGAGACAAATTTTCTAACAAAATTGATCTTCCCGAAGAAAGATTGCATGGCCTTTTTATTTGCAGGGGGTTGTATTCTCATGATGATCTTTATTCTTTCAGGATCAATAACAATCCCTTCTTTAGAGAGGATATGGCCCAGTAGTTTCCCTTCTGTGACTGTGAAGATGCTTTTCTTGGGATTCAATGATATTCCATACCTTCGGCATCTTTCGAAAATCTATCTCAGGTGATAAATATGATCCCTTCTGTGATATGAATACACAGTGATGTCATCCACGTAAACCACTACCGATCTGTTAATCTACCCTTGGAAACCTATGTCCATAGCTCTCTGGAATGTGGCACCCGCATTAATAAGTCCAAAAGGCATTTTACGATATGCGTAGGTGCCCCATTTAGTGTTGAAGGTTATCTTCAGCTAATCCCCACTAGATACTAACACTTGATTATATACTGGAAACCCATCTAATAGGGACAACATTTCAGATGCAGAAACACACTGAAGAATGTGTTCCATAGAAGGGACAGGGTAGTGTTTTGGCCATCAACAACCCCCCTTCTTATTGAGCTTTATTCCTAATACTAAATAAGAGGGGACCCTTAGTTAAAAAATCTAAAAATTTAAAATAGTGCTTAAATTTTCTTTTTAAAATAAAATTACCATCATAAGCTTAGGAAACCCTCTTGGAAAATTCAAAAAAGCTAAGTTTTATGATAAGGTAAGATAAAATCTTTCCTTAGGAAATATCGCATCGCATAAGATAGCGGGATGCCACCTTACAAGCACAATTCCAACATTTGCGATATCCCAATATGCGATAAACAAAAAATATCACATCGCGTTCAGCACAACTCTCATTGAAACACTTCAATTTGCCGATATGCGATGACACCAATCGCAAGATCGCATATCGCAGAAAATAGGTTAAAAAAGATTGTCATACATAACATTTCTGCAATTTGCAATATTGCGATTTCGCGATGCGGCGATAATACCATAATGCGATGTCACGAGCGATCGATTTTGCTATATTGCGATCTGCGATGTTGTGAAGCAAATCACAAAATCGCTTCATCGCAGGTCTTTCGGGCGCGTTATTCAAGAAAAGTATTTTCCCTAAGCTGACACCTGGTTATGTGCTTTAATGCTAATAAATGAGGTAGTTGCCAGTTATTGTGGATTATGGGTGTGTGCTTATCGAAAGAATCATTTCACGTAAGGTGGTATGCTTGATATGTCTGCGGCATTTAAAACTTTTCCCATCACCCTTCCTTGTCATTCATTTTCACTTGTGAATTGCAGGAACGGAGAACAAAGGCCGATACAAAGTATTACACAGGTTGAAATGGGAAAGAAAGGCAAAGCTCCGAGCTCAGAAGAAAAGGAAATGGCACCCTTATATACAGACACGACCTATAACAGAGATGCGGGAATAGCTACGTGGGAAGGCATGTATAATCTGCTCAAAGAAGAGAATCCTAGAGTAATGGAAGTAGTTGCTACCGCGGACTCAAATTGTGGAAGTAGTAGCTCAT